>PVIA01006319.1:19943-99385 GCA_004024845.1 Tonatia bakeri | reverse complement strand
GGTCACTCTCCACCTGACCTCTAATGCAGTGTCTTTGACTATACCCTGCTTCTTTCTTTGTTTTGTTGTTTAGGTTCCTGTTAAAGGTGAAATCATATGGTATTTATCTTTCACTGCCTGGCTTATTTCGCTTAGATGGGAGGCTGTGAATATTTTTATGGATCTCAGTAAGCATTGCTTTTTGGAAAGAGGTATCATTTTATGTTCCTATCAATAATTTGAAAGTGCCTCTTGTTGCTCCATACCTTTGGCAATACAGAGTGTTATCATTTTTATGCTTGTCAATTTAGTAGAGAAAAAATATGATATAACATCGTTACTCACTTGTAGACTTGACTCTGGGCTTAGATCAGAACATAGAAATGTAGAAGGAAGCCTTGTCAGTCTCTCTTATTGCTCTAAAGACTAACTTTAGATCAAAACCTTTTTGTTAACCCATTCAACAAATGTTTTCTGAGTGCTTTTTCAGAAAGGAAAAAAAAATTAGAATGTAAATTTAATTCGGTAAGTTAATAATACTGCTTCATTGATGGCACATTAGCACTGTCACGCTAGGGTGCTCTCTTGTTTTAGCCTATTATTTTTTCTCCTTTTAGCCTGATGCCCACTTCTTTTCCCTTTCCATCCATAAACAACCTTTCTAGTGTGTTTAACATATATTGTATATTCATGCTTCCTTGAAGAACATATAGTGTTGTATGGTTATGAGTTTTTGTTTTTAAGTTACATAAACTTTATTCACAAATCTTGCATTATCTTACATTTTTTACTACTAAACACTACATTAAAAAAATTAAACTCTATCCTTATAGTGAACAAGTTTAGATTTTTGCCTCTAATTGCAGCAAAAATTCCACAGTGTACACCTGAGGTCCAAATAAGGGGGAAAACGTTTGTGCTCAATTCATGGCATGATTAAGTGAACATTTATGTATTGCTTTTTGAATAGAGGAGATTATGATTAGTTATATGATTACATATATCTACAATGAGTTTATAAATTTCTGAGAGGGTTGCAAGAACTTTAGGAATGCCAAATTAGCAGCACCTTTTTAGAGTGTCAGTAATCCTGAGGCGGGGGGGTAAGACGGTCTTTCCATCCTGCACGTACGTCCAGTGGGGCATGTGCACCACACCATTGACCTTGGGTAGGGGCACTGGTGTCGGGTACTGTGGTGTGCCTCTCCCGTCCTGCCATGTGGTACTGCAGCCAGGAATACAATACTACCTTGTGCCTTGTATCTTGAGTTTCATTCACAATGTCTGACATCTAGGAGCCACTCAAAGAATATGTTGAATGGCCCAATGAAAAGGAATCAAAGATTACCCTTAGAGCAATAGAATAGGGAGACAAGGATCCCTAGAGCCTAAGCAGTGAGGGATTTCAAAACAGACAAACAAATAAACAAACTTGTAATTCCACATGCAGAATTCTCATGTGTATTTTTGTCCTTTGTGAGTTTTACAGAATATACTTCTAGGGCAGAGCATCCAGGTCGGTGCACCACAGCCTCCAACTCTTTCCTCTTGGAGCAACAGAAAGACGAGGTCCTCTCTCTGTGCCTAGCGCCGCACTGGCTTGTGGTACCAAGAAGATCTGAAGTGTGTAGCAGCTCCAAAGCATTGGCTGCTGCATAAACTGACCAGTGTGTTTGCTCCTCGGCCGTCCACGGTCCCCACAACCTGAAAGACTTCAGTATTTCCTAACAGGAAATGAAGTAAAGAAGATCTGCAGGCAGCGGTTTATTAAGATTGATGGCAAGGTCCCAACGGAGGTAACCTACCCCACTGGTTTTATGGTCATCATCAGCATTGACAGGACCGGAGAGAATTTCAGTCAGATCTGTGACACCAACGGTCACTTTGCTGTTCATCATATCACAGCTGAGGAGGCCAAGTACAAATTGTGCAAAGTGAGGACGATCTTGGTGAGCACCAAAGGAACCCTCATCTGAAACCCATGATGCTTGCGCCACCCGCTACCCTGAACCTGTCGTCAAGGTGAACACCACCACTCAGACTGATTTGGAGGCTGGCTAAATTACTGCTTTTGTCAAGTTTGACACTGGTAACCTGAGTAAGGTGATTGGAGGTGCTAACCTGGGGTCACCAACAGAGGGAGACTCTGGTTCTTTTGATGTAGTTCATGTGAAAGATGCCCACAGCAACAGCTTTGCCACCCAGCTCCAAGATGTTCATTATTGGTCAAGGCAGAAACCATGGATTTGCCTTCCCCGTGGAAAGGGAATCCACCTCCCCATTGCTGAAGAGAGGGACAGGGTAATGAGTGAAATGAGCTCTAGGTGACATCATGGGAGGAGACTTTGTGCTTAAATACAGAACACACACACACAAAAAGAATACTACTCTCCCTAGTCCCTTTTCAATGAGGTGAAACTGACAAGTTGAAGCTAATGAAATATGCATGAAGTTGATATGTGCCATTTATATGTCCAGGCATGTAAGGCCAGTGTGCCACCTCCAAGCTCTCCTTTCCCTTCCCTGGCAACCCAGGTCACATGTTCCAGATTGTGCAGCTACATGGTGGCAAAGCATTAGATAGTCTTGGGACTGTTTGGAGAGACACCCCCTCCCACTCCTGCCAGTCCACACTGGGAGGGAGTTTGGAAGTGTTAGAGAGGGGATTCCATGCTCAGCAATGTGGCCAGGAAGCCCTTATGAGATGTTTCAGCTGAGAGCGGAAAGCCTGAAGAAAGTGAGGGAATTCAGGCACCCAGGATAGGCATATTTTCGAGACAGAGCAGCAGGTGCAAAGGCCCTAAGCTGGGACTGAGTTTGGTGTGTTAAAGGAAGCAGGACAAAGTGAGGGTGGCTGAAGCAGAGTGAACGAATGAGACAGTGATAGAGATAAGGCCACACCAGTGTCTGGAGGTGGGGGAGAAAAAGTTGTGTAAGAGGTCTTAAGGTCAGTGTAAGGACTTTGGCTTTCACTTTGAGTGACCTGGGGGACATTGGAGAGTTTTTCATATTGGAGTGACATGATCCCATTTATATTTAAACAACACTGAGAACAGACCAAGGGTAGCAAAGGGAAGAGGCAGGGTGTGGGGTCAGGAGACAACAGCCATAATCCAGGTAGGATGGTGGTGGCCTGAATTAGGGTGATAACAGCAGAAATGGTATGAGGCAGTCAAATTCCGGGTGTATTTTGAAAGCAGAGCCAATAGAATTATAGATCCTTAGATGAGGGCTATGAGAGAAAAAGTCCAGGATGACTCCATGGTTTTGACCTGTGTGACTGGCAGAGTGGAGTTGCTGTTTGTTGAGATGGGGAAGACCGCGGGAGGAGCAAGTTTGGGAGGCTGTCAGGAATCCAGGTTTGGGTGGTTTGGTTCGAGATGCCCACGCAACATGCAAGTTCTGATAAAGGGAGATGTTGCCAGGGTGCATTGGCAAGGAGACTGGTCTGGTGAGAAGGACAGAGATGATGCCACTCTTTACCTAGGACGTGGAGGTCCGGGTTCTCTAAGAAGAGACTCAAATATTTAGAGCATTTGGGAGCCTGTTCCGTGGTTTTGCTGGGCAGACTGCCTGGAATTTGGTTTCCCAATTACTCTGATTAAGCTGAGTTTCTCTAGAACTAGCTGTTGTTCTAGTAGCAAATATATTTCCACATGAGCACCATCCATTGGGCAGTGAAAATGTCAGAATTTCATAGTGTTTGTGTGAAAAATCATCTAAAACCACCATTCTCAAAGCTTCTGCCTCCTTGAGTTTGGGATTCAGATCTCAGGGATGAACACTGAAAGTAATTTTAAGGCAAGACACTTTATATTTATTCCTCCAGCATAAAAAATTGCATTTCCACATCAGAGTTATGTTTCATTTCTAAATCTGTTACCATAGCAAGAGCTATATTCCCCAGCTCTCCCTGGTTGCATTGTTTATGTTTCTTAGCCAATAACGTCTAAACCTTTTTTTATCTCACTCGGAACTTCTGCCTATTTCAACCCTTTGCTTCATGAAACATTTATATATTGTGTGCATGAACTTTATATGAGGGAATCTTAGATGCCACCTGTCTTCTTTTTGAAGTGACTAATGTCAGCCCTACACCAGGTGCCATACATTCCACTCCTAACTGTCACACATGTGTTGAACTTGACAGCTCCCTGTCCATGGCTGGTAAACAGTGATTCATTCCGTATGCTCCAGTTCTGTACCAGTGTTATTTTTGAGACTCAGAACTCACTGAAGTTTTTTTGCTTTGTCAGTTGTTATTCCTATTTATCTCCCTGTTCGTTTACATGATTCCTTATTTTGTGGACTCATTTTTAAAAACATTTTATTTATTTATTTATTTATTTATTTATTTATTTATTTATTTATTTATCTTAGAGAGCAGAAGGGAGGGAGAATGAGAGAGAAACATCATTGTGTGGTTGCCTCTCAAGCACCCCCACCAGGGACTTGGCCCACAACCCAGAGGCATGTGCCCTGAGTGGGAATCAAACCAGCAACTCTTTGGTTTGCAGGCCAGCGCTCGATCCACTGAGCCACACCAGCCAAGGCTCATTTTGTTTTTTGACTTCTTCCTGGTCTCCTGTTTTTGATTTCCTCTATTCTCTCATTCTCTCATTTGTCAGCGAGGGGAAGGTGATGTGCTGCACAGGCCTGCCATGCCAGCTCAGGGAGAGCTGTGCTTCTCCCATGGGAAGGAAGAGCTCCGAATTGCTCCCTTGGCCTCTGCAAGTCACACAACTTGGGGGCTTGTCTGGGTGGCCCCAGGTAAAAAAAATTAGGAGGAGGTTTCACTTGAACAAACTGTGAAATGCTCTGTGTTGGAGTAGTATGTGGAGCGCAAAGCCACAATCAGTCCAGATTCGACAGTGAAATCGAGGGGGCCAAACACAAGTCTCCAAGGCCCTTGATGCTGGAGAAGAGAAGGGGCCGTTGCTTAGGCCAGCATTAACTGATCTGAGTGGTGGATCGGGCCACTGTGTGTGCTGTGTCTACCATGTTCTGCACTGGGGCACCCAGCTGAGGGGCAGACAGGGGCTGGAATGCAGCTGGTGGGCTACCATGCACCTACCATGGTTAATTTCATGTGTCCACTTGACTGGGCCACGGGGTGCCCAGATATTTGGCCACACATGATTCTGTGAGGGAGTTTCTGGGTGAAATTAACTTTTGAATCAGTAGAGTGAATAAAGCAGATTGCCCTCCCAAATGTGGGTGGGCTTCACCTAATCAATTGAAGACCTGAGTAAACAAAAAAACAAGTAAGGGAGAATTTGCTCTCCACCTGACCAGTCCCCAGCTGGGACATTAGTCTTCTCCTGCCTCTGGAGTTGGACTGGAACTTATACAACCAGCTCTCCTGGTTCTCAGCCCAGGGACTTGGACTGGAGTGTACCATTGGCTCTCCTGGGTCTCCAGCTTGTGGACTACAGAATTTGGGATTGCTCAGCCTCCCTAACAGTGTGAGCTAATTTCTCTTAAAGGGATACATCAATACACTACTTGAGACACTGCCCAAGGAAGAGGTGCCTTCTGCTAATTCACACAGAGTTTCCCTCTGGAATAAGCAAGGCTCTGGTAGTAGGTGTAGAGTTGGGTGTAAAGATGTAGGAAAGGGGCTGATACATGTAATTTGAACAATTATAAGGAGGGGCAAAAAACTGGAATTATCTTCTGGAGGGTGGGCCTCTTATAGCACATACAGGTTTCCTTCACTAAGTGAGTGTTCTAGGGACCCATCTGTGTCACTGTGCCAGCTGGCATTGCTGTGAGAAGCTGCATTTGGCTTCAGTGAATTTATTTTGAAGACTCTTTCAATGCATTTGCCCATTTCATGATGGGTGACTTACAAGCTCACCTGCCTACACCATGCTGAGTGTTTACCAGATTTTGACCAAAAATGGCATGACTCCCACGTTCCATGCCCCCACCCCATTCACCCAATATTGCCCTAAGCAATTATTTTTTGTTTGCCTGGATGTAAAAAGTTCTCAGAGGGAAATGTATTGCCCATGTGGAAGAGGTGAAACAAAGAACAGCAGAAGCACTAAAAGGCATCAAAATCGATGTGTTGGCAAACGGTTTTGAGCAGTGGAAAAAAATGTCTCAATAGGTGTATTACATCAAATGGAGAGCACTTTGAAGGTGACTGAAGTTTAAACATGTAAGAATAAATACACAATTTTTTCAATTAGCAATAATTGTGCCTCGGATAAACCTCATTGGCTATGATACTGCCACTGTGCAAAGCTAAAGTAAATACACAATTTTTTATAAATAAATTCCAGGTTTATTTGGGTCCCCCCTCGTATGTCCTCCTCCACTCCCATGTAGCTTAGAGTTTGGTGGTTGTTTACAGCTCCTGTCTCAGCATGAATCATAATACTGGTGATTTTGCAACTCCAGAGGGATGGGAACAATTAAGGGTGTTAGAGTTTCTCTGCTAAATTCCTGATGTACTTGAGAATACCTTTACTAGTCAGAGAGAGAGACAGTAAAATAGCAATGAGTGATATCCAGGAAAAATACTCACACTTTGTGTTTGGGTGGGGCAATGTGTGCGTTTTTAAAACACGTTTCCTTCACTGTTTTGCTTTGTTTACTCATTTTCCCAAAGAGGCGTTGCTGATGCTTATCATTCTCATTACAAAGGTGCAGACACAGAGCTGCAGAGGGACACTTGGATAGCCTGGTGGCCGGGTGGTGGCTGGACTTCAGGCTTGTTCCCTAGCTGAGCTATGGTCTGGACTCCGGGTCCCTTTCCAGCCGTCCTTGCAGGCTTGGCAGAACACTTAGAACATGAGTACCTTCTTTCTAAGCATTTCATTTCTTAGAAAAAGTAGAATAGTATAATCAAGAGCATGATTTCCTTAAAGAATGGACACTGGAGAGCCTGGTTGGTACAGATTTTTTCCCCCCCCTGAGAAAATGACCGTGTTTATTTAGGTTGTAATTATGTTTTAATTCAGCTCTCTGCTCTCACTGTCCAAAGTCTCTTCTCAGCGTTGTGAAGGCAAGAGTCTGCACGTACGCAAATGCGCGCGCGCGCACACACATCTCAGGACCTTCTTGTGCACCGGTTTTCTGAAACAGTACTCGGACCATACCTACTCACCATCGTATTACACAGGTCACTGCAGTAGAGGGTAACTGTGAGATAAGATTTGCCTGACATGTTGTCCTCAAAATACGAGTTACTGTTGCTGCTCAGGCACCGCAGGGGAGTGAAAGAGGAGCAGTGATGTTATGATGCACTTGTGAGTTCTTTGTGCCCCGGGGAGGAGATATGAACCAGAGAACCAAAGTTTCGTTGTTGTCTTGTTTTCAGCTGCTACCCAAATCGGTTTCATGATTTCTTTTACTTTTATGTCATCTTTCCTCTGGGGCATTTAATGCGGCTTACAGCAATAGCATCGTCCTCAGCTCCAGCTCCGGAAAGACCACCTCGGAGGAAGGCTGTGTTATATGCGTGATTATTTCTAACAGATTCCTCAACCATTTTCTAAAGTTCTGTGATATTCACACATCCTCCCAGGAGGGTGAGTTGAAGTTCTAGGCCAAGAATGCTTGGGAGAAAACCGTAGAAGCAGGTCATAGGTTAACTCTTCAGAGTTTTCTTTTCCTGGCATCATTGCTTACCCACAATCCAGTTCTAGGTCTCAAGGCTGCACCCTGTGAGGAACAGGAAAGAGTAAGACTCTTGGTCTCCAGTAACCTTGCATCCTCAAGGAGACCAGATGTTCAGGAATAAAGGAGTGGTGAGCGCCGTTTATCTAATCACACTCTCCCTCGACATGATTGAGGCTTGACGAAGTCCACAATGGAATTCTCTGCCAGCTGAGGAATTCCTAAATTTTAAGGAATTTCCTCTCTTGACAAGACCTCTATTTGCCATTGGTTTAGGTCAGTGCTTTTCAAACTTGGATGTTCTTATTAATCACCTGGATATCTTTTCAAAAGGTAGGTAGATTCCCATTCAGTAGTTCTGGAGTAGGGACAGAGATCCTGAATTTCCATTGAGGTCTTTGGTGAAGCTCAGGCTGCTAGTCCACAAACCACACTATGAATTGTAAATGCCCGGAGCAAAGTTAATCTCTCAGGACCTCAACTTCTTTCCTGTTCTTTCTCTTGATGCCACCACTGTGTGACTGGTCTGTACTCCCTATTGCTACCATTTCTGGTCTCATTTCCCATCTACTCTGGAAAGTGTACGTAAGATTGGTCTTCTATCACTCAAACCTGCTTTGAGTTTATTTGGCCAAGTTTAAGTGGCCTAGCTTCTGGTTCTTTTTCAAGTCCCCCAAAGATGTCACTTTCAGGTTCCAAGGAACTTGGAATGAGTGTCCCAAAAAGTGGAATTCCTCAGCTATGCTGAATATTTCTCCAAAGACTGTGGTGGTCTTATAACCAGGGTGCAGCCAAGAGGAGGGCCACAAATAGGGATTTGTAATGGGGTCCAGAACTCAAGGTGTCCAGAAAATATTAGAAAAATATATAGGATGTTCTCATTATATGTTCCCCCTGCCCACAGGTTTGAGCTGGGGGAAGGGACACATGGAGCAGGACCATGCAAAACTATTTTGTACAGCCACAGCTTTGCAGCTAACCTCCGGCATGGTCATTTAACACATCTATAACCTTTAACTGGTTTCATGGATATGTTAAATAGCTGTGGCCATACTTGGAGCCAAGGGGATGGGAGTGACTTCCACCCAAGATGTAACTGGGAGGCAGCTTCCCCAGGTTACAGTGCCTGTGTGAGAACTTGGAGAAGATTGGCTCCATGCCATGGGGACACACCTGCCCAGACTTATGATGGCAGCCCAGTAAAGCTGGAAGAATACAGGAATGCTGGCAGGTGTAACTGATTGTAGGAGGAGTCGGAAATGGGGCTGCAGAGGAAGATTGGCAGGGGGATTTAAACCCAGATGAGGCAGCCATGGGGGTGGAGAACCACGTAGCTTTGGCAGAGGGGGAGAACTACTTGGCTTTGCCAGAGTGGGGACCCCATGGCTTTGGGGTGCTCCCTTTTGCCACATGGCTTACAAAGCAGAAGAGACTTTGCCTGGGAGAAAAGGGGTGAAAGAACTCTTGCTGGTGGGCCATGAGAAGGTGCCATATGGCTTTGGATTAACTGGAGATCATGGTGGTGACACAGCTGATGGTGCCAAGAGCCCACATCACGGACTGCTACTTCTTCTCCTGAGATATGGTACCCTGGACTGGGCAGAGGGAGAAGGAAGGACTGTGTGTGTCTGTGGGTATCCTAAAGGACTTTAATATTTTAATAAAGACATTAAGTCACTATAAGTCTGTATAGCTTTTAATAAATAAGTCCTTTCCTTTTCACAAATCTCTGGCATTGAGAGATGTCTTTCCTCTGGTGGCAGGCATAGTGAACCTAGTGGGGGGTCCTTTCGGTAATAATATATCGTACAACCCCCCCTTGGGTCTGTTCTGTAACAGTCTTTGTCTCTCCTTCTTCTTGCTGGGGAATGTCATCTCAGTATATCAGAGGTAGCATTGGCCCTAGAATTTTATTCATGGCTCCTCATGGCTAGGCAAATAGGATTCATGTGATACTCTCAGGCTTTCCTAAGACCCAGAAATGAATGCATAACTTAGGTTGCTGCCATGACTCTCACTGCAAAGAGAACAAATAAAAATTGTGTGAGGCAGGCAGGCAGGCAGGCACAGAGATCCTGTATGCTGTTCTACTGACCGATTACATCAGAATCAGGTGAGAAGCAGCTTTCAAATACACATTTCCAGGAGCCTCACCCCAAGCCATTGGATCAGCATTCCTGGTGAGGGTGGGGTGGGATTCGTGTTGTTATAAAGCATGGAGTGCCTAGGGATTTGCTCTGCTGCTGAGCAAATATGAACAGCTTCTATTTATCCAGGCACTGAAAGAGTGACTGAGTACCTACTGTGGGTCAGACAAAGCACAAACACAGCTCCTCCCTTCTCGCCTTTCCCAGCTGAAAGTGGAAAGTAAACAAAATAGAAAAAAATTGCAAATGATGAATGTTAGGAAAGAAAAAAAACAAGATGATGAACTCCCAGTGAAGCAGTCGGTTCTTTAGATGACCTGATTAGTGGTGGTGTCTCTGGGGCAGTGGCATCGAGCCTGCGACCTGGAGGGGTGGGGACTACCCAGCAGCAGAGTGGTGCTGAGGCCAGGAGTGTCACATGTGACTTTCCCTGGGGGGAGAGCATGCTGTAGCAACTTCTGTAGATGCCACCAGAAAAAACAAAGAAGCAGTTTACAGCTCCCTTCCCTGCAAATTAATCGGAAATTATAGATTCTTTCCCAGGTGGCAAAGGCAAAAGATTCCCTTTCTGCCACCTTCAGAGCCTGTTTGCTCTACTGCTAAAGCCAAAAGCTGGGGTCTCACTGAGTGCACTACTGAAGACCCCTGTGCTACTCCTTGAAGGCTGCCTGGATGGTTGGGGGCCTGAGAGCCACCTGCAGAAGCCCCACACTCCACCTGTTTCTCCTGGTGAAGACAACATCGGGATGGCAGCCCACATTCACTGTGTGACTCTGGCCTGAGCCTCGGACTCCTTGTCTGCGCAATGGCTGAGAACACCTGTCTCATAGTCGGTTCAGTAAGGTCGTGTGCCTCGTCCGTGGCAGTTCCTGTCCAGTCACATGTGACTGTGGTACTTTGGAAGGGTCCGTTCTGAAAGACAATGAGTGTACCTCAACTTTCACTCTGTCACTTATCATTTTTAATTATATGGTGGCTTATTATAACCCAAAATCCCAGGTGATATTAATGCTGCTAGGAGGTTGTTTGCTGCAGAGAAGTCTTCCTAATCAAACTGGGACACCCTCGGGGCAGCTGATTTCTGTTAGGCAAAAAGCAATCTTAATGAACAAATGTGTGAAGAGGCATTTTCACTTGTGAGATTCTTAACCGTGTCTGTGTCAGACGGCCTAGCAAGGGGACTGATCACTCCCAGCTGCGGTGGGGGCGGGTCTACATGGCCGGGGGAGGGGGGGCAGGCAAATGCCCCTGGAGTTTGCCTGGCAGTTCAGGCCTGTCAGGCGGTTCCCTCTTTTAGCACTTCCTCCCTTTTCTTCCTTAACTGCTGGGGTTACAGCTTCTCAAAGACACTTCCAGTGACCAGGGCAGGCAGGCAAGACAGTAGACTTCCAGAATGTTTGTGATCTGTCGCTGTCCCATTTAACCATCTCTGCAGGAGATGGCTTTCACCCTTTTCCTGAGTTCACACCAGAATCTGGGCTCCCCAGAGTCTGAGCTCTGCAGGCACCCACACAACCTTTGGGGCACTCCCACTACACTTGCCAGGTGCGGCGGAGGGTTCACGGGCGAATAAGACAGGTCCCTGCCCTTCAGAAAGAAAAAAAAAATCAATCGGTATCCAACTGGCTATAATAAAGAAAGACTATGATAACGACAACAATACAGACAAAAAGAAGTGCTTTGTTATGAATGGTGCTGTAGTAGTTTCCTATTGTGGCCACAAATTGAGTGCTTTAAAACAACAGAAATTTATTATCTCACAGGCCAGAAACCTGACATAGGTCCTACGGGACTAAAATCAAGGTGCTGGAAGGGCTGTGTCTCCTCCAATGTTCTAAGGACTGTCTGTTCCTTGACTCCTCCAGTTGCTGGCGGCTGCCAGCACTCCTTTACTTGTGGTCTCATCGCTCCAATCCCTGCCTCTGTGGTTATAGTGCCTTCTCCTCTGCCTGTGAAACCTCCCTGTGCCTCTCCTGGAAGAATCGAGGTGATGGCACTTGGTGCTCACTGGGATAAAATGGGGTGATTGTTCTATCTCATGATCCTTCAGGTAACCACATCCGCAAAGCTCCTCATTGTCATTTAAGGTAACATTCACAGATTACAGGTGTTAGCTCATGGGTATCCTCTGGGAAGTCATTCTTCAGGTGCCACTGTCATTCTTCCACTCCCTTCCCCCAATCACATAGAGCTGTGACATCCAGTGTGGTAGCCACTAGTCACACGTGGCCATCCAGCACTTAAACTGTGACTTGTGTGAACTGAAATGTGCTGTGTTACATACATGCTAGATTTTGAAATCTTACTACTAAAAAATGCAAAGCATCTCATTAATTTTTTTATGTTGATTATCTATTGACATAATATTTTTGACATATTAGGTTATATGGAATATATCATTAAAATTAGCCCTGGCTGGTGTGGTTCAGTGGATTGAGCATGGGCTTGTGAACCAAAGTGTTGCTGGTTCGATTTCCAGTCAGAGCATATGCCTGGGTTGCAGGTTGGGTCCCCATAGGGAGCACTCGAGAGGCAACCACACATTGATGTTTCTCTCCCTCTCTTTCTCCCTCTCTTCTGCTCTCTCTAAAAATGAATAAATAAAATTTTAAAATTAGTTCCACCTGTTTTTTTTTTACTTTTTAAATGCCACTCCTAGAAAAATTCTAATTACCCCCGTGCCTTACATTTGCGGTTTGTGCTGTATTTCTATTGGACAGTGCTCTATACCACCTACAACAGTAATTCTCAAACCAGTGCAGACAGAATCACAAGGGGAGTTTTTACAAGCCCTGATGTGCATGATGCACCTCTAGGGAGAGACCCAGGCATCAGCGTGTTTCAAACCCTGCAAGTGATTCCAATATGCAGCCAAAGTTGAGAATCCAGGGAGTAGAGACCTGGAGGATGGTTGGTAGTCAAACCAGCACTGCCTACAGAGTCATGGGTACTGCTGTTTCCACAACAGCTGCTGCCATGAGCCAGAAGACATCTGGGATCTCAACATTCTGAGGGGCAGTCTGGCAGTTAGTTCAACCCTTCCCTGGCAATTTCTGTCATAGTACTTGGCAGGAAAAAATACAATAAAAGCCAGCAAGCTCTTAAATGGTCTATCTGGGGGGGGGCTGGATCAAGGCAAAGTACTTCTACAGCGGCTTACAGAGGAAGTGGGTTTTAGAGGCTTCCCACAGGGAGACGTACCAACACCAGCGGTTCCTGCTACTCCAGGAATTCCTGGCTATTCCCAGCTCTACACTGTGGCTGTGTTCTCTGGATCTGGACTCAGCATTAGGTAACAACACTAAAGTCCAATGCACTTCTGCTGAGTTTTGAAGTATTGCCCAGAAAATTGGTCTTTGGTGGGCAAGACAGGGTGTTTCAGTCACTGCTTGTGCTACTTGCCATGATACAGATATTACAATGAGATGAACCTCAGCCATTTCCCTGCAGTATGATTGCTTATGTCTGGCATCATCAGTGAATAAATCCATCACCTGAGTGTATTTTGAGCCTAACTCGTTAAAACACCGTATTATCCTCCTTTTAAACAGTTCTGAAAATTTTTCTAAACTATGCAGTGCTCCTCTTACTTCCAAACTAGCAGATACTAAACACTAATTAATATTTTCAAAAGAAAGAGGTCTTGAATATGTGTTGTGGGTGGCGAGACATTCCAAACAAGGAGGATAAAAACATCTCAACAAAAGCCTCTAGCAGGCTTGCTCCCAGCCCCTTCCCCCATGTCTTCACTGAGTGTTACCTCGAGGTTAGAAGTGGTGACTGCCTTCAGGGAGTTTAGGGGCCAGTGGAGGAAGAAAACATTACAGGGTTTATGATCAGCAGCAAGACCTTCCTCCCCCTTTGGCCCCTTCCCTTCTTCTTCTCTCTTGTGCTGTGTGTGTGCATGCTGCATACGTATGCACTGTTGGTCTCTGCACACTGTAGGCTTGGGTGTGTGGGCCTGCTTATGTGTGGATCTTTTCCCAATAAACATGTGCAGTACCATAAATGTATCTTCTCTTCCTTATGATTTTCTTAATAACATTTTCTTTTCTCTAGCTTGCTTTATGGTAAGAGTACAGTATATAATACATGCAACATGCAAAATATGCACTAATTGACTGTTCATGTTATCAGTAAGGCTTTCAGGCGGCAGTAGGCTCTTAGTAAAGTTTGTGAGGAGTCAGAAGTTATACAGGATTTTTGACTGTGTGGGGGTGGAGGGGGGTCGGGAGCCCTAACCTCCATGTTGTTCAAAGGGTCAACTGTGTGTATACATACATATGCATACATATATGCATACATATATGCACATATATATGTATTAGGTAACTTACAAAGATACATACAGAACAAGGTAAAAAAAGAAATTTGGAGGAATTTGAAAGTAAGAAAATTATGGAAGTCAGATTAGTCAACAAATTATATTCCTTAAGTCTTATCTAAGTAGCTGAGTGTGGCCACAAGTTTGGATCTGACTTCCCAGCAGCCAGTGCACAGAGAATACACAACCAATTGCACAATTCACAATATCCATAAGATTAAAACCTGAGTTGCCAAGAAACCCCATGGATTAGGCTGCAGTATCATAATAAGGCACTGTGAGGTATACTCAGCAATGTCCTCAGTAGCATCTCTTATTGCACCAAAAAGTTCTGTACGGTACGACAGAAATCTCTAGAGTTGGAGAAAATACAAAAGGAAGAACATTACTTCCTAGCTGGAGTTAAAGTTTCTGCTGGGATTTGGCTGGGTTAGTTTGAGCTTCCACCTATAATTTTGGTTCAACATTCTGTTTTAAGTGCCGAGCTAGAGGTATGCCCTGGAGGTCGTGGGAGTGGAGAAGGATGCTCACCATTGCCTGCACCGGAGAACTGCGGGCTGATGCCAGAGACCCAGAGGAGAGGGTGCCCACGGGCAGATCCAGTGGAAAAGGCAGGGAAGGCATTCCGTGCATGAGACAATAGCATTGACGGGGCACAGAGGTGTGGAGAGTGCCGATAGGGAGCTATGGGCAGTTTGGCAGTGGAAAAATATATAAGGCAAGGTGGAGCTGGAGAAGTAGGCAAGGGCCAGACTGTGCTTACCTTACATCCTTCACTAAGGACATCTGCAGAAAGATACTGACATGTCACTGACGGGTTAGACAGGGGAGCTGTGTCTGCTGACATCTACACTAATGGACAATAAATCTCCCCCAAGGTCAGTGGCTTAAACAACAATCACATATTCTCGCATACAGATCTGTGAGCCTGAGAGGAGAAGGTGGTTGCACTTCAGGGTGCAGGTCTTCAGGTTGCCTGGGGTGACCCTGTGTGGGGCTCAGGCTGAAGGAACCACAGCTACTCAAAGTTATCTCTTCTCCCAGGGAAGTGTGGAAGGACAGGAGGGTGAGTAGACAGACAGAGGTCTCTGGAGGCCTTATCAGAGAAGGGACACACCCTTAGATACGCCCACATTCCACAGCGGAGCAAGTCCTGTGGGCAAGCACACTGTCTTTAGGGAAGGGAGATGCTCTCTGCCCCTCAGTGGGAGCCGCTGCCAAGGCACGCGCTAGAGTGGTAGGAAGTACACGGGGAGGGGTGTGAAGAATTATGAGCAATATTTCTACCTTAGGGGTGAAGCAGCTGGACTTGACTTTTTAGATGGTTCACTTGGGTAGTTGCATGGAAAGCAGATTTGAAAGAGGTGATGCTGAAGTAGAAGGCCCTCTGTTAAGTGACTGTTTATTTTTTGTCTGTTTTTAATAGCCAAGTGAAGTTTCGGGCACCACATGTGACCTTAGCAACATAAAGAAACATTATTCATTTAATAATTATCCTGATCAATGACCAAAATTAGAAACTTGGGGACTAAAATAAATTAATATTTTTTCTTCCACCTTCTAAGCTCTTCTAGCTGAACTAATAATGAAATTAACAGACAGATTAACAGGAGAAAATAAAATTTTAATACATGCTCATTGGAAATTAACATGTGCATGAAAATTCCAAAGGCAGTGAGGCAACACCGAGTATACATGCATTGTGGACAAAGGAGAAAAGGAGGAAATAGGTTTTTAGAAATGTGGATGGGTGACTCACAGGTAGATGAGGAAGATGGGAACACACAGGGCAGACAAATTCTTGCCTGGTGACTCAGAAATGATGGGACACGGGGTATCTGGCTAACAAGCTTCCTGGAGCCTCCTGTAACTCAAATTAGGCTAAGAGAACGTCCTAGTTTTTCTTTGTAAATTTCTTGAGCAGAAAAAGAGGGTTAAAGGTTATTGAAGTGTTTTTTTTTTCCTAATGAGTTTTTTGTTTCTTAATAACAGCTTAAAATCAATAACCCTGAAAAGGTAAAACTTTTGGTCCCTTAGGAAACATTAAGACCTCATCAAGGCAATGTAGACCAGCAGTGAGCGGCTGCTAGTGTATGTAAATTTGTGGAGAAATTTACCTTGGGTTCCTTTCTTCCTTGTCCTCTCCACATAAGTCCAATTCTTCCTGTCAGCCATCCATCTACCCTATAATATCTACTTAGGTGTTAACTCATCCGAGAGTTAGCAGAGAAGGGAGCGGATTGTTTTGTTTTAGAATAGGACTCTTGAAGAACAAACCTGTGATGGAGAAAAGAAAAAAGATGTAGAGATTGCTATTTCCAAATAAGAGGCTGCTCAAATGTAGTATCAGTAATGATAAAGTTGCATTTCTGCAGGTAATTTGATAAAGCACTCCATGTGCATTATCTCATTAGCTTCCGGAGGTTAGATGATTTGTTCAAAGAGAACTACCAAGTGGCAGAGATGGGGCTCAGATTTTCCTGACTTGTGTTTTCCCTTCCTGTGCCAAAAGTGGTCTTAGGAATTGTGTTGAGGAGAACCTTCTGTGTGCATGAGAGATGGGAGGTGTCAAAGGAATACTGCACTGGACATGGTTAAACAGGGAAGGAAGACTTTATTCAACACTACTGCAATGGGAGGGAGGGAGGGTGGAAGGAGGGTGGAGGGAGGGAGAAAAGGGGAAAGAGAGAGACACTGAATTTAACTCCACCAACATAAAAAGGCAGGAGGGTGCTGAAGCCCTGAGATGAGCTATTGGGAAAGTACGGGAGGAGTTTGGGAGTGGGAGGAGGAGTTGGTCAGTGTGTTCAGGCCACCGGTGTCTGCTAACCAGCATGCATTGTGGTTAGGCTTCTACCCTCCCAGACTGGGATAGAATGGCCTCATCTTCCTTGATAGTTGTTTCCAAGGTATGGCTTCCTTCTTCTTAAGAAACATGCCTGGGCAGTAAAACCTGGCGAAAAGCTGGGAGATTTACATCTGAAGCACAGAGAAATAATTTACAATGGAAAGTTTTTTAATGTAAATGCTCTAAGTAAAGGGTGGTCAGGGACCTATAGGCACCAAGAAACCTGTTTAAAGTTTAGTCAAGCTGAGGGAAACTTTAAGGTCAGAGGGCAGCATCACTTTCCCTTGCGTTGCAGGAAGCCGGGTCTCAGAGGGTTTCCAACTGACCATCTCTGACTAGGGGGCAGCTTAATCAGCGGACACACAGGGAGGGGCCGGTGGATGATCGCCGCTGCACCCTGGCTTCACGAATCTCCACAGGGGTGAATCCTTGCAGTTTTCTGACTCTGTCTCCATCCTGGAGAGGACAGCATTCACCTAAATGACGTGCCTAGGACCAAATGCATCCAGTTCTTCAGGATTCCATGCGACTTCCCTAGAGGGTAGAATGGGGAGGGTGGAAGAGACTTTTGCAGCCCAAAGATAGAACCGAGGGGCACAGGATCGCCCCCCCCTTCAGAAATTACCATCATAAAAAGCGGGACCAGTAAGTCCAGCAGCCTGCAGCACAGAGAGAAATGGAAATCTTGGCTGGCATTTCAGCTTGCCTGAGGGGCCGAGCTGTGCTCAGAGGGGAGGTGACCTGACCTTAAAATCCAGGCCTCCGGAAGTAGGAGAAGGTATTCTATTTTTCCTTTAAGGCTTTGATGGTTTTCATCTAAAAATTTAAAAGATCCAGTTCCTTCTCCTGAAGCTTCTTAGCCAAGTAGTGGATTTTTAGAAAAGACAAAGATGGGGGGAGAGGGGCTGGTCCCCAAAGATCAGTGCCTTGAAGCCTCCCTTTCCCCTTTGCAGAGCTTTAGGATGTTTTTCAACATTCCTTCCCTAACATCACCCACCCCCTTTTTTCCCCACCGATCTTTTCTTTTATTCTCCAAAGTACAAACTGACGGTTACCCTCAGGTTCTGCTACCCATCTCTCCTGAATCCCAATGCCTCCAAATACCAAGCTTCTCTCATTTTGGTCGGCAGCTGTTTCCCCTGCCTGGTGAGCAACCTGGTGTGCGGAGGAGGGAGCTTCTTTGGCCACACGGTGGCGCACTCGAGCCTCCCAAAGCCCGACACGCTTCTCCCCCTACTGGCCCCACCCGCGTCCTAGCGCCGGAGCTAGCCGCGCCCCCAACCTTCCCCGGCGGGATAGCGGGGAGCGCGCCTCCGGAGCCCCGGAGGCTGTAGAGCGGCTCCCTCGTCCAGCCGGCGCGGGAGGTACGGGTGGCTGCCGGCGGCCCCGGCTCCTTTCTCCTCCTCTTGCCGGTCCAGCCTCTACCTCTCCCCCTCCCCGCCCATTTTCCCCTGGCTCGGCTCTGAAAATCCAAGGCTTCCCCAAACAGCCTTGGAGCGGCAGCGGGCGCAGCGAAGGACAGAGGAGGAGCGCAGCCTGACCTCCGGCGGCGCCAAGCCTTCGGGCAGCAGCTGCGGCGTTGCTAGAACAGCCCTGGAGGCGCCGCGGCGCGCCCTTGCTCGATTAAGAGAGGGGAGAAGCCGCGGGCTGAAACTGGGCAAGGGGGAGGAAAGCGCGCGCGTGTGTGTGCCAGAGTGTGGGGGACGACAGTCTCGAATTAGGGCGGAGGAGAGGGCAAAGGAACCGGGGTGCGGCCTCTTCGGCACTCCCCTCTGCTCTCCGCCAGTCCCCGAGCTTCTCCCGCCGCGGCGCCAGCTTCTTAGCGACCCTCGCCATGGACTTGCGGGGAGTTGAGATGCGCCTCGGCAGCAGCGCGCGGGTGGCTGCCCGGCCCGGGGGGTACGCGGGCGCGCGCGCCGGGATGGCGAGGTAGGATGGCCGCCCAGCGCGACCCTTGTCGCCCCAACCCAGAGGCCCCCGGGCGGTGCCGCTGACTCGCCGGAGCGCACGGGGGTGTGGGCGGAGGCGGCCCCGCCGCGCCCGCGCCTTTGGGTGTCGCTTTGCCTCTTCCACCCACTTGCACCTGCCACCCCACGGATATCATGTCGAAGGCGGCCGGAAGCGGAGCGGCGGCAGCGGAAAGTTGTCCTCCAGCTTCTGCTGGCGCGCCCGCGGCCGTAGAGGACCTGTCCAAAGTGTCGGACGAGGAATTGCTGCAGTGGAGCAAGGAGGAGCTCATCCGTAGCTTGCGGCGCGCGGAGGCCGAGAAGGTGAGCGCGATGCTGGACCACAGCAACCTCATCCGCGAGGTGAACCGCCGCCTGCAGCTACACCTCGGCGAGATCCGTGGGCTCAAGGTGAGCGCGGGTCGGGGAGCGGAGGCTCGGCTCCGCGGGTCGGGAGCGGGGTGCCCCAGGGAGGTGGGGCCAGGCTAACTTTTCCTCCCTCCGTCAACAGGTGATCCTCCCCATTTTCCAGGTCAGCACCCCCTATTCCCCATCCCCTGCCCTTTGGAAACTTTTCCAAACTTTGGAGGCTTTTGGTTCCCTTCTCTTTCCCTTGAAGGACGCCCAGCGTCCAACACTCTCGCGGGGGCCTCTGTGGCTCCGGGAGCGGACGCCTAGGATGCTGAAAGGCTGGGAGGAGGTGACGGGTACGCAGAAGCTTCAATTTCCCAGGGATCCAGGAAAATCTGTGTTTTGGGTTACAGTGCTGGGATACATGTTGGCAGGGAAAAGGGCAAGCGAGGGAGCGAGTCCAGAGCGAGTCGGGGATCGGGGATACGAAAAGGCTGCTCCGGCTCCACGACTTCGTCTGCCGGCTGGGCAGAGGCGAGGACAGGTGCCAGTTCCCGGGAGAGGGGCAGGCAGGGCGTCTAGGGAGAGGCCCGGGGCGCCACCTTCGGAGCTGGCATATATCGCCCGGTGCAGAAGAGCTTAAGCTCTGTTACGTTTTCTTTCTCTTGTGCTTTCCTTTTCCCTGAATTCGGATGGCATAATCTGGGTTACCTGCGCCCCCCCCAGCAGTAACCCCCAGTTTGCTTTTAATTTCATCTAGAAAAGGGAAGTAACTAAAGGACTTAGTATGGTGAGCACAGGGTTTTGAAAGGTACCCCAAGTGTCAGTTCGTGGTGCTTGTTTTTTGAGCCAGCCCTCCTGCTTTGCTACTAGGGAAAAGAAAAAAAAAATACCTTCTCTTCCCCAGCCCCACCCCTCCCAACTTTCTTTTCTCCTTGGAGAGCTGTGCGGGTGCCTGCAGCGTGCCTGCCCAGCCGGCTGCTCTGCTACTCTCACCGGTGGCGGGGAACCGCCCTGCGGGCGTGCACCACAAACTTCCTTTCCTCACTGCGTGCGCTAGTGCCTCCTGGTATTCCTTCCTCTCATTGTTCTGCTTTTGTTTATAGGAAGCCAGACACAAACGAAATCAGTGCAGGGACCTTAGGGAGCAAATTCTTCAGGCACATGGTGTTCTTGTCCCCTTTCCACTCCCACCCACTTCTTGGCTGTGGACGCTTTCTTCTTTGCCTCAGCTCTCCAGCTCTGGGGTTCTGGGGCTGAGACGAGTGGGCGGAGCAGAATGTCAGATTCTCACCTGGGTGGAGATGGCAGCAGTAGACTGTCATATGGTCCCTAGAGTGGGTGCAATTAGGGAGATCTCACGTCGGAAAAATCCCAAGGCTTACTCTTTCCTTTGGCTTAATTCATTACTAATGGAGAATTTATTAAGGACCAGACTCTTGTGGGATTAGACAGAGTGCTGTAGTGGGCAGATCATCTCCGAGGTGAGTTTGTATCTAGAATCCTCATTTGCCAGGAGGATAAGCTTGGGTAATTAATTTCTCAGAGCCTCATTTTACTTATCAATACAATGCAATGATAATAACCATCTCCAGACATCAAAAATACAACTAAACTACAGAACAACCATAATTCAGAACAGCCTGAAGGCTAGCTGAATGGAAGTCCTACAACTGAGGATATAAAGGAGAAGTCAAGTTGGGACAGGTAGAAGGGGTATAGACTAGGAACTGGCTGGTTCCATACCTACACATGAGGGATAAAAATCGGGAAGGATATCTCCACCGCAGATGTCTACCCTGAGGAGCAAGGGTTCCCAGTTCTCCACACCAGGCTTCAGAGCCTAGGGTTCCAGTGCCAGGAAGAGAAATCCCTACAACTTCTGACTGCAAAACCCAGCAGGGATTGTGGCTGAGTGATACTGAATGCTAGGCATTCCTGTTGAAGGGCCTGCACATGGATCACTTGGATTCACTCCCTCTGAGTTCCAGCGCTGCGACAGCAGCTTGCAAGGCACCAGAGGCATATGGGGAGGAACTGAAATGTTTGGCATCAGGGTGAGAGTTGGAGGAACAGCTTTCTCCCAGACAGAAGTGATGGCAGAGGCCATTGTTCCTTTTCTGAGCCCTTCTACCACAGAATTGGCAGGCAGGTGCCATATCTGAGTCTCCCTCAACCTGTTTATCACTGTTCGCTGCCTTTGTGATTTTTTGGGACCCTGCTCCAACAACTTTTGGTTTCACCCAAGCTGTTTCCAGTGGCTTTTGCAAAATAATGGCCTGTCTTCTCTCATCCTTCATACTTTATTGAGATTTTTCCAACAAGAAGCATCTGGCTTTGGTGTGCCCTTTACTACTTGCCAAGTGACTTCAGGCTTGGCCCTACTGGCAGCTGGCACTGGTTCACAGCATGGCCTCTCCTGGGCACCACCAAACCTAGCACAAATAGCAGCCATCTGCAGATCACTTTGTAGTTCACGCCAGTGGCCCCAGGAAGAACACAGGCAATGACCTTGGCCTGCACCTCCTTGGAGGTCTCAGAGCCAGTACACCCAGTGGACAGCTTCAAACCATATCAGAGCACCACCCAACTACCTCCACAAGCAACACACTCAAGGGGCAAACTCAGTGGGCACCAGAGCTCCACTGAAGTAAGTCCTGCTCTGCAGGATGGGCCCCTACACAGCTAATTGTGGTCACAGCCAACTGTGGTCACAGCCAGTCCTTGTAGCTGAATGGCCCGGAGGTAAATTCCTCCCATTGAAGTGCCAATAGCAATCAAGGCTCTACTACAGCTGGAGGGGAGTGCACTTGGAATGCTCAGCTGGGATGAATGGGGAGGCTGTTCCACTGGACCCTATTGGATACCTGCTACATTACGCTACTTTACCAAGCCTTGGAGACATAGCAGCTCTACACAGAAACAAACACAGGGAGGTTGCCAAAATGAGAAGACAAAGAAACATGGCCCAAATTAAAGAATAGAACAGAACTCCAGAAAAAAAAAAACCTAAACAAAATGGAAACAAGCAATCTACTGGATGCAGAATTCAAAACACTGGTTACAAGGATGCTTACTGAACTCAGGAGAAGAGTAGATGAAGTTAGAGAGGACTTCAACAGCATAAAACAGGACATGGAAACCATAAAAAAGAACCAGTTTGAAATGAAGAATACACTAACCGAAATGAACAACAATTTACAGGGAACCAACAGCAGAGTAAATGAAGCTGAGAATTAAATCAGTGGTTTGGAATATAAGGAAGCAAAAAACCCAAAACAAAACAAAACACCTAAGCAGAACAGCAAAAATAAAAAAGAATCTAAAAAAAAAATGAGGATTGTGTAAAAAGCCTTGGGAACGACTGACTTCAAGTGACCAACATTCACATCATGGGATTGTCCAAAGGAGAAGAGAAACAGCAAGAAGTTGAAATCCTATTTTAAAAATTATGATGGGAAACTTTCCTAACCTGATGAAGGAAATAGATATACTAGTCCAGGAAGTGCAGAGAGTCCCAAACAAGATGAACCCAAAGAGGCCCACACCAAGACACATAACTAAAAATGCAAAAGGTTAAAGGCAGAGAGAGAATCTTAAAAGCAGCAAGAGAAAATCAGTTAGTTACCTACAAGGGAGCTCCCACAAGATTGTCAGTTGATTTCTCAACAGAAACTTTGTAGGCCAGAAGTGATTGGCAAGAAATATTCAAAGTCATGAAAAGCAAGGCCCTACAACTAAGATTACCTGGCACAACTATCATTGAGAATTAAAGGACATGTACAGAGCTTCCTAGACAAGAAAAAGCTAAAGGAGTTCATTACCACCAGACCTTTTAACCCACAATATTAAAGGGTCTTCTTTAAGAAGACTGTAAAATAAGATAAAAAATATGAACAATAAAGTGGCAATAAGTACATATTTATCAACAGTTGAATCTAAAAAACAAAATAAATGAACAAGCAGAACAGAAACAGACTCAGAAACAGAGAATGTTTTGATGGTTGCCAGATGGGAGGGGGTGAGGAGGATGGGTGAAAAAGGTGAAGGGATTAAGAACTACAAATTGGTTGTTACAGAATAGTCATGGGGATGTAGGGTACAACATAGGGAATATAGTCATAAATATTCTAATACCTGTGTATGGTATCAGATGGGTGTGAGATTTAGCGGGATGATCACTTAGTAAATTATATAATGTCTAATCACTGGGCTGTACCCTGAAACTAATATAATATTGTATGTCAACTGTAATTGGAAAATCAAAAATGATTTAAAAAAATAACCATCTCCCTGGGGGTTGTGAAAATAAGTTATGATAATGTCGGGGAATGTTTAACACTGAACTTGATTTCAAAAAGTGGTAATTTTTCTCACCAGGAGGGGACACATCTCCAGGATCTGGGTTTAATAGGCAAAGTTGAAATAAAAGTATAGTTTGTAACCCTCCCACTTAATCTTCTTCTATGTTTTGAATTGTAAGGTGACTTGGAAGAGTTCAATTAATTAGTTAATAGTATGGAGCATTGATATAATAGTTCAGAAATACTTGGAAGTCCCTTTAGCTTTTGTGGATTGGCTGCGAGTGTGAGTCGGGGTGTGAGTAGTGGGGGATTGGTCTTTGTTCCACTAGCCTCATTTAGAGAAATACCTACTGGCCAGTTAAGTAAGGGTGGTCACACCCCAAGCAGGGGAGTCTCTTGGTGGTCTAGCTTTGTGACCTGGCATAAAAAGACTTTGCAGCCCACCTCCTTATCAAGTTCAGAAATGATTGGGGTCTGATTATTTTCTGCAACAGCCTCTACTCTTCCTTCCCATCATCCCTGGAGAGCTGCAAGACTCTGTACCTCCAAGACCTCTAACCCACCTCCCAGGGGGCTGTACCAAACCCCTGCTGAGAGGCCAATCTTCTTCCTTCTCTTCAGCATCCCCACTCAGAGCCTCCTGGACTCCACAGTGATCTGTAGATCTGTAAATGTGGTTGGCTGAATACTTCTGGAACGAAGGGATTCTTCTTTTCTTTGATAATTTGGGATTTTCAGTTGAGGACTAAATTTAGGGTAATTAAGGTCATAACACTTTTTTCTTTTTTATGCCCTTTGTCTTTGAAATTGGATGTAAATATTTTCAAGACTACTGGGTGGTACTGTAGCCATAGACATGGGGAGATGGGAGCGTCAGTTCTTTTCCTTTGAGGGGTCTGTGACTCTGTGCAGCCACTGGCTGATTTGTGTTTAAACATTTAGGAGGTAGTGCACTGTGGGGCGGTGGAAAGACAAAGTATTGGGTAAACTGTTAATCTCTCTGAGCCTTAGCGTTATCATCTGCTAACTGGGAATATTAATTCTATGTGAGGTTTGATGAGGATTAAACGATATGTAGCTGAAGTAACGCCACTGAGTTTAAATGGCTCTCTCAAGGTCATACAGATATAAATGGTCAAAACAGGCTGACTTTCTTTTCTTTTAGCTAGCTTACATTTTCTGGATGGAATGTGGTCCTGAAAGTGGTGGAGAAAGGAGATTAGAGTTTTGATGTTGTAAGGAACTGGATTCCCGAGAACCACGTCAGCGCATTGCTGACCACATACCAATGCTCTAGCTTCTCTGACCTGGATTTTTGGGAGGTGGGGTTGGGTTTGGGGCAACTGGGTCTCTGCAGCATATTAATTTTCCTCCTTGCTCCCCAACACACCAATTTCCCATCCTGCAATGATGAAAAGGGACAAAACAATTCTTCTTTAACCACAGATGCAGTACTTGAGAGTCTTATGAAAACAAAATTTTGGGTTGTGTGCTATGAGATGATTTAATCTTTTACAAGTCCACTTTAAGCAGCAGGATAACATCTGATGGCTTGCAGCAATGTTAAAAGGGCACTTAGTGTTTTGAGGAAGAAAGCCCAAGTTTTGATGTGACCGATTTAAAGAAGCTGGCTCACAAGTTTATTATTATCAGGCTGTTTGCTTAGCTGTTCATCAGGAGGCAAAAGACATAGCTCAAAATTGGAAAGTAAATAATATTCCCAAGAAAACTAATAGTAGGAAGGAGGAAGCTGGGATAAAGGAAAGTGCATGGGCCCATACCCATCCTTTTCTCTCCCAACTGGAATGCTGAGAAGTGTTTGCTTCACTCCATTTGGAAAGGGCATTAACTCCTTGAAGCCCAGGGTAGCACAAGTCCTGCTTACTTCCCAGTTCTGGGGAAACCAGGGACAGTTGTAGGATGGTCAGAGGGAAGTGATTTCAAATGGACGTTTAATTAGATGAAGAAGAACTGAGATTCTCTATGAAATGCCAGGTTTGAACTAAATGTAGAATAATTTTTGAAGCTTAGAAAGATTAATTACGTTTAGTATTTTCTCAGAATATCCACGGCTTCTGATTTCCCCTAAAGCATCAGTGTCAAGGGATAATTTATTCTGTTATTATTGTACACTGCAACATAGCAGGACTTGCTGCAAATAATAATGAGAAATCCTTTCTCAGTAGCTAGAGCTGTATTCTGTTTTGACCACAAGCCTAGGGCTTTAAAGGGTTGGTCAATCTGTAAACACATATTAGGTGTTCACCCTATACAAAGCACCATGCCAGGTGTGTCAGATATGCAAGAAGGACATTGGGATGTACTCTGCCCTTCAGAAGCTATCTACATTAGAAAAGAAAAAAATGATGCCCAATGAGTGCCCTAGCTAGTATCTTATAGGCACTTATCAGAGAGTGAAAAAATTACTTATTTCATTCATTCATTCATTCATTCATTCACTCAAACCTGGTGCTACTGTAATCCTCATGTTGTTCAAGGGTTGGGGGAATCTTCTCAGAGGACTTGCTCTAATAAATTCATATAAGGGAAAAGATAGTATTTTTTAGCTGGAAAACTAGACAAAATCAGGGTTCAAAATTAGCTGACATAGAGGAAGCTGAAGGTGAAAAGGCAAGAGGAAGCCTTTCTGGCCTGGCCATGGGTTTATTCGTTTTTCTCTGGCAAAGGGGAGGTGATATGTGTTGATACGCAGGAGAGATGTATCCTGCAGGGAGTGTTTGTGATCAGTCTGGCCCAGAGAGCTTGGATTGGAGTGGGTGAGGGGCAGACCGAGGGGTAGAGGCAGACCAGACCAGGGAGGCAAGGTGAGAGGCTTTTGGAAATGCCAGGCCTGAGGTCAGAAAGTGGCAAGGGGAAACAAAAGAAATAGGTGGGCATTAGAGACAAGGAAACAGGTGTTGGGAATGGCAGGAGTGAGCACTGGAGTTCAACCCTGGGCTGCACAGATGCTCTTCTTCCTCAGGCCTTGAGAGTCACGCTCATCTTTGGTCTCGTGACTGTTAGGAGGTGTGGGGCGTGTTTGGCAGATGTTTTCTAGTTCATTTTCTAGTCAGTAGCAGGGGAAGTATTGGACTCAATCTGAATTAAAGAGAATTACATCCCCTCTCTGGGCACCTCTAGTTCTGGATTGGATGAGTCACAGCTGGAGGTTTTCAGAGTTTGTAAAGCAGGGAAATCTTTGGTAGCAGCCTCTGTTTCACCCCCACCAAACATGGTGCTTCAAGAAACAAGTTACCTTTCTACTATATGTGTGAATGGAGACTAAATGGGGACTTCTCAATTAAATTGTAAAATTCCTTGGTTTCAGGTGTCTATGGTGGGGGTGCCTTGTTCTGGATACACAGAGGGGAAAGAATAGATAGTAGTGGGGGTTCTCCACCCTCATGACTTGTCTGATGAGGATGGAGACAGGACTAATTGCCACACTGAAACGTGTCACTCAATTGTATGTGACTACAAACTGTAGTAAGTGTAACAGAGCCAAAGTCTACGGGGTAATGGTAGAGCACAGAAGGGGACTTCCTACAGATTGGCAGTAGTGGTCAGGGACGGCTTCTGTGGTGGAGCAACAAAGGAAGACCTGGAGGTTGTGTGGAAGGTTGGGGGAAGGCATTCCAAGTGAAAGAAGGGAAGGGCTTATCTCATGAGGCCTCGAAACAAGGCCAGTGTTGGGGCCCAGTGCATGTTGGGAAGGGCATGTTCTCACCTCAACTGCCTCCATGTGTCCAGACCACCATCATTGCCTTCTACCTGGACCAACCCTGTAGCCTCCTAGCTGGTCTCTGGGCTTCTACCCGTTCCTGTCTCCCACTCCTCTAGCCATACCCCTCCCACCAAGCCAGTCTCTTTTCCACACAAAACTATGGTGATTCTTTACAAAAGGAATGATAGCATGCCACTCCTCTGTCCTCTGCTTGCTAGCAACCCAAAGTCCTTCCCGTGGCTGACAAGGCCCTGCGTTGCCTGGCCCCTGGCACCCCTCTGACCTCTTTCCCAGCTCTGCCCTCCTTGCTCACCTCACTTTCTACAAGCGGACCTCACTACATCTTGAGCCACATTTGTCCTAGGGCTTTTATGCTTGACCTTCTCTCTGCCTGGTATCATCTCTCAAATGTTTGCTCCTTTGCTGAAATGTTTTTCCTCTCTGCAGAGTTGCCGTCTGTAAAATAAATAAATAAATAAATAGGTATTCTTTAATCTGTTTTAGTGTCTTCCCAGCACTTTTTACTACATGACATTATGTTCCGTTTTTGCTCTTTGCCAGTCTTTCCTCCCAGAATGAAAGCTGTAGGATGTTGAGGCCTTTGCTGCATCCACTGGTATATGGGAGCATGTGGACTGGCACCTGGCACATAAGACGTGCTTACTAAATATTTGTGAATGGGCCAATGACTCACCATTCATGTTGGAGAAGTAGGCCAGGCCAGGGGATTGACAGCCTTGTGAGACTTGAAGGATTTTGCACTTTGTCCTAAGGGCAGTGAGAAGCTATTAAAGGTTTTAAGCATGGGTGTGATGAGATAAGATAAATTTTGGAGTTAGATTTCAGAAGATTCAGTTGGCTCAGAAGTAGAAAGCAAGAGAGAAGGTTCTTATAAAGAGCAACAGGACAGGTAAGGTGGCATTTGCTGCTGAGAGGTGCAATTTTGGGAGGGGACTTTGACTATCACCCAAGAGCTCAGCATTGCTGCATTTCAGGTGAGGCGCCTGGGAGGGGTACAGGGGGTGTGGCGAGTGGGGGCTGGATGCGCAGGACTGAAAGGGCACTGGAGGGCAATCGCACTGTTCCCTGAGTGGGGGAATCGGGGCTGTTTACCTGTGTCATAGGCTGGAAACAGAGGCAGTGCTTGTTCGTGCTGATGGAAGGCCTGTCAGCTCCGAGCTTCTGCGCATTTTGCAAGTCACAAGCAGCCATCTTTCTTCCTTGAAGGTGGGACTGGGGAGTGTTTTTGTTTGTTTGTTTTTTTCCTGATTTCCTGTTAATTAACAGGCCGCTCCCTGAATACTAAAATACTGAATGAATGACCTTGGATGAGACAAAGTTTGCAAGGTCCAGTTTTCTCTTCCGTAAAAGAACCATAATAGTCATTATCCCTTAAGTGTTTTGGTGAAAATTAGACGGGATAATACATGTAAAGCATTAGGCAGGGAGCATAACCAATACCCATTATTTTTATTTTTTGGGGCAGCTACAGACCTGAAGCTTCCTCCCAGCTTCTCATCTCCTCCCCAAACAGTACAGAGAATTCACCAATTCTTAGCTCCTTGGCTCCAGGGAGTCTAAGCCTGTGGAAGCCTTCTATGTGCACCTCTTGTGAATGGCTGTTTCTCTCTTTTCAGGATATTAACCAGAAACTCCAGGAGGACAACCAGGAGCTGAGGGACCTCTGCTGTTTCTTGGATGACGACCGGCAGAAAGGCAAGAGGGTGTCCCGGGAGTGGCAGAGACTGGGCCGCTTCACTGCAGGGGTGATGCACAAGGAAGTGGCCTTGTACCTGCAGAAGCTGAAGGAGCTGGAGGTGAAGCAGGAGGAGGTGGTGAAGGAGAACATGGAGCTCAAGGAGCTGTGCGTGCTGCTGGATGAAGAGAAGGGCGCGGGCTGCGCAGGCAGCCGCTGCTCCATCGACAGCCAAGCCAGCCTGTGCCAGCTCACGGCCTCCTCGGCGCCCTGCGTGCGCGACGTGGGCGACGGTAGTAGCACCTCCAGCACGGGCAGCACCGACAGCCCCGACCACCACAAGCATCACGCGAGTGGTGGCAGCCCCGAGCACCTGCAGAAGCCCCGGGCCGAGGGTAGCCCTGAGCATGCCAAGCACAGGAGCACTAGCCCAGAGCATCTACAGAAACCCAGGGCCTCCGGGACCCCCGATCATCCCAAAGCACTCAAAGGACCCAGCCCTGAGCACCACAAACCCATGTGCAAGGGCAGCCCTGAACAGCAAAGGCACCCGCACCCGGGGAGCAGCCCTGAAACACTGCCCAAGCACGTGCTGAGTGGGAGCCCAGAACACTTCCAGAAGCACAGACCTGGGGGTAGCCCTGAGCACGCCAGGCACAGTGGAGGGAGCCCTGAGCATCTTCAGAAACATGCCCTCAGTGGGAGCCTGGAGCATCTACCCAGAACCAGGGGCACCAGCCCTGAGCACCTCAAACAGCATTATGGGGGCAGCCCTGATCACAAACACGTGGGCGGAGGCGGTGGAGGCAGCGGAGGAGGAAGCAGGGAAGGTACCTTGCGGAGGCAGGCGCAAGAGGAAATGTCACCCCATCACCGGAATGTCTACAGTGGCATGAACGGTGGGTCAGTACGTGCCGGGGAAACGCTGTGGCTGGGCCAGCTTGGTAGAGAGTTCTGAGTGATAAAGGGAGTTCCAGCCACTTGAGTAAGTGGGGGGTGGGGGGACAAACTAACATTTGTCCCCAAATCATGATGTACATTTCTACCCACCCTCCCATTGGTTTTAGTTCACACAATTATCTGCCCAAGAAGCTTGGACAGGACTAGGAGGCATTAGGGGAGGGAGAGGAACAATAATTCCATGGAACCCTGAGTAATTAGGGTGACATTTACGGTACTGAAGATAAAACCAGAAGGAGTCTAAGATTTTTCCATCTTGAACTTGAGTGTTTTCCTAGTTGTGTGTAGTTTCCTACTGTGGCTTGCTTGTGGAGTGGGTGACTAAAAGGTTTTTGAATCCAGTCAATAGTTTGTGTGCAGGAAGAAATGAATATTTATTATGAAAGCAATAGCATCATTAAAAGCAAATATAGTGTTCCTAAACAGACTTGATGCTGGGTTGCCTGAATGCTATAAATATGACTTTAACTTGACCTTGGGATTTTTTTTTTCATTGTGTTGGGAGCCTTACCATGACTCTGTAACTTTACTTTCTATCTAAAATGCATCAAGTCATTCCCTTCCCCACTCACTCAAACCCCACCCCCCGCCCAGTCCTCCTACCAAACTCCCTGTAATGTATTCTGAATAGTGCACTCTTTACCTTACAAAAGAAATCTTTTTCCGTTGCTTAAATGTTCCTTTTTAAAAATGTACAGATGTGTTTGGACACTCCTTTGGTTTCCAAAGCATAATATCCACTGCATTTGCTGAAGTGGCTCTAAACCCAAGTTTTTAAACCTTTTAGAAGAGATTTAATTTTCTGCATCTTGGTTCTGAAACTACTTTGAACTCAAGAGAAAAAAATCATTTCTTTAAAAAACAAACAAAACTCCTCACAGTCCTTTTATGTTACTTATGGTTGGGTTGAAACTAAAATGATTGGTTTTATAAACTGTGGGCTTTTTTCACTCAAAATATCTGAGCTTTTTCACTTTGCTTGAAAGCTGCTCCAGAGTCAACAGTCAGCTTTGAGCAGTAGTGGCTTCCAATTTTAGCAGTGACACAATGGGGTAAATTTTCAGTATTGTCCTTGGGGATTTACCTGTTGGGTTCCATTTCATCCCAACCCTTTGCTTGTAGTGCTGAAAACTGACTCCTGAAGCTTGGCTTGTAGTGCATCCAATGTCTCTTCAGCACAAATGGAAGTAGAAAGGGGCGGGGGACAGATAGGATGATTGGTTGCTTGTGTTGGGAGATGGAGGGAGCGAGAGGCCAGTTCACCTGTGGTACGGAGGCCTCCTGGCTGCTGGAGCTTTGCAGTTCATATTGCACCTTCACTCACTCTTTCCAGGAGAGGAGAGGTGCTGCCTGGTGCCTGCGGGCAGCCTGGGCTGTGTGGTTCTCCCAGGGATGGAAGTCACTGAGAAAGATTTTGGTTGTTACTACCCAAGCTGGGTCATGGCTAGTGAAGCTTATTTTCAGGGGTAATGGACTAATGGGATGGTGAAGTTAATGACTTTTCCATTTCTTGATTACTTTTTGATGAGCATGAGAAGTAAATAGTGTGCACTGTTTTAAGGAAATTTTGTATCTCGAAGCAAAAACAAACAAACAAACATAGGGGCAGGTGGTTAACTTACAAAACAATTCTGTCTACCAGACAACTTTTTAAAATAAGAAACTCATTTAGTTTAATCAATGTATCATTTAACTCACAAGAAAAGATTTTAGGTGCAGTCTTTAAACAATGCCTATCACAAAGTGAGGCATGTCTTTAGATAAGGGGGACACTGCATCATGACTTATCTCCTGGATTCAGATAAACTCAGGGTTCTGGCCAATGTGTTTTAAAATTTAACAGTTTTATTTAGTTAAAAATTTGATGCATATGTAGAACGCTACTCTGTTTCATTTTTTTGTTTACTTTTCTCATTCTAAAGTGACAGATCTTCTTTTGACAGTTGATATCCTCACCAAGGAATATTTGTAGTACATTGACATTATGTTTGTATTTCAGTAATTAATTGGAAAATGAAGTGGCACAATGTTCATGGATCATCAGCCTGTAAACTTGGGCATTGGTGTCTTGTATTTATTGTGACGTTACAAATTAGTTTTTGATATGGATGGTAAGACATGATCTTTCATTACAAATCCCCACACACTTTGGTTGAGTCATTGACTTGTAAACAGATAAGAACCAGTAGCAAGGTTCATCTCAAATTGCAGATTTGCTGGTTCATGCGCAGTCATTCTGTTTGGCGTTGGTGTGAGACACGAGTGTTTTAGATGGGCACTTGCATGTTTTTGTATGAACAAAAAGCAGGTGAAACCAAGTGGAAGTGTGTCTGCATTGTGGCAGAATGAAACAGAGGTGGTGGGATACCACCCTCCTTGTACGGACATACATTCCCGCCAAGAAGACACACATGTACACACTGAGAGAACATCAGTGAAAACAATTGCTCTTTCCGTTGACTCTGCCTTGAGCATCTTTAAATCTTCTTGTGCCTTCAGTTGCATTAAGTAGCTGAGGAAATAGACCTCCAAGAGTTTCCTTTGATTAAAACAGTTGGCTTAATTTCCAACTGGATGCAAAGAGAAATTTTAGGTGTTTTTCCTCCCTTAAAACCCTCTAACACTGTGTAGTCATTTTTAAATTAGTAGCTGGTTAAAAAACAACAAAAGCAAAGACAAGACAAAAAAAATCCCTGTATATTGGGGGAAATGCTCATGAATGCATTTACTTGTTTAAAAGTTTTTATTCAACTATTTCTTCTCAATTTGTAGAGAGTTCCATTTGCAAAGAGGAAGTAGATTCAACACTTATCACATCTAGACATTAAGGCATTTGTCTATTCATTCAAGTTACTTGCCGTATTCCAGATTTGTAAATTAAGTAATTGAATAGCCACTTTTAGCTGCAAATACAAACTGATAGCCTCCTTGAGAATGGGGAATTCATTTACTTGACTCCATTGAAATCTGAGGTTGGACTCAACTTTGTTAAGTGAAAGTGTTCCTTTGCACAGTGAGTCCAAGGGGTTTTGCTTCCAGATGTCAGCTGGCAGATCTTTGCTTTTTAACAGAGAACTCTGCAGCCCAGGTCGTGGGTGTCGTGGATGACCCAGGTTCTTTGAGCAATAACAGCTCTGCGATATTGTTAGCCTTCCATCCAGAGATGGTTCTGATCATCAGGCCTTTCTTTACAAGTAGTCCACCCAGGGGACACTAGGAATCCAGTCAAAGAGTGATAGAGTTTTAATAATGGAGACACATATTCCTGGTGATCAGCAACTGAACAAAATTCATAGAAGAAGAAACATTACTCTTTATTTTACTTTTTATCGTCTTTCTTCTAAAAACATTGTTCAGTTATCCTTAATTTGACATTGTTGAGCATATTCCAGGGCATAGTAGCTTCATGTTCCCCTTCAGCATCATCTAGCCAGTGAGAGCACACACAGGGACATTCTTCCCTCTTGTTGGACGAGGTCCATTTAGAACTACATTTGGCCTTGCGGGGTGCAGTGTCAGGGTGGCAAGTCTCCTGCCTGAAAGCTTCTTATTGCCTCTTGTTTTTTGTGAGAGTATCTCTTGAGATAGAAAGAGTGGGCTCTTTCTCCCACTAGTTTTTTCGCTGGAGCAGGATTTCTCAGCAGTAGCACAGTCCACATTACGGACCACATAATTCTTTGTTGTGAAGGGGTTGTCTTGTGTGTTTCGGAGGTTTAGCAGCATCCTGGGCTCTACCCACCAGCTACACCCAATGGTGACTAATTAAAAATGTCCTCAGCTCCTGCCAGATGTTGTTCCCGGGGAGTGGGCAGAATTGCCCCAGATTCAGAACCACTGTTTTGGAGCAGTGTTTTCCAATGTAGCTGCAGGTTAAAATCGCTGTGGTGGCTTCAGAAACAAAATACTAGTGCCCAGGCCCATGCTCCGATGCAGATTGAACTGGTCTGGCTCTGGGACTTGGCATGTTGCAAAACATTGTTCCTCAGGTGATTCTAATGAGCAGAGCTGGTGAAACCTGTTGCCCTAGGTGACTGATGGTTGTATAAATGGGCTGGTGTGAGTGAAGCTCTCAAATACCCAGGCTTCCTGGGAAGAGGAAAGTTAACTTCTTTTCCTTTGCTGAAATGAGCTCCGGGACTGAGAAGGCCTGACCCAAGCAGGTACTGTAAAACTTCACCCCTCTCAACCCAGAACAAGGCTATCTGCTAATGCACTTAGGGGGCATATGCTTTGAAAATTTGAGTTTTTTCAGGGTGTAATTTTTAGGTCAATTTGTGGAAACTGTGGCATATGAATAGTTTACCCATTTACAGTAGATGCCAGTGGTGTGTGTAGATCATGTGACGTATGCAATGCTAATGCATTTTCCCCACAAGAGAATCCTGCATTCCAAGTTACCCAGTTTGTAGGCTTCCCCCTGGGTTTTAAGACTGCTCCTTATTCTCCGTTGAGGTTATTAATGAGTGAACAAAACTCCGACAGCACAAAATGGCCTCGTGTGTGGCGGAGAAAGAACCCGTGTGTGGAGAAGCCCAGCAGGATTTTTCTGAAACGAGGGTGTCTAAATTAAGTAGTAGTGCAGAATAGTATGATTAATTACTCTCATAAATCTCATATTTAGCTTAGAAAACATGGTAACATCACTTATGAATGAATCTGGACAATAGAAATTGAATGTCTCTCAGGAGAAAAATTTCAATGGTGACTATACCAGAGCTGGTTTTAACTGAGGATTTCTGAGTATAATTTCTGTTGTGTGAACAGCCACGGAGATGGTTAAAGACCTAGATGTCGTGTTTTTCAGATTATAAGACACACCTAGGTTTTAGAGGAGGAAAACAGGAAAAAAATTTTGAAGCAAAAGATGTGGTAAAATGTTTAATAACATAAACAACCTAATATTTCACCAATGCAAATGTAAACAGAACTTAACAGCAGCATTAATAATCATTGTTCCTCCCAAATTTGGGGCAGGGAGTGTGTCTTATAGTCTGAAAAATACGGTAATGGTTTTTGATCTTCAAACTTCAATATGGTAATTTGGTAGCCTTCTGTCCACTTCAATAAGACATCAATTTAAGAAGCCTTGAAAAATAGAATCAATTATTGTACCATACTTGTGTGTGCACATTGCATGTGTCATAAGAATATATTAGTATACATTTTTATTTAATGACAGAAACTTACCATTGAGAATATTTTGCAATTTCTTAAACTATATCTGAGAGGCAAATTATTATTAGAAAACTTAGATGTCTTAGAAAGGTATTTTCTAGGAGAATGTAAGGTTTTCAACTTCACTGGAAGTAATAGCACAAAGCTATAAACATCCTTTAAATCTAAGGGATTCTTTATCTCTTTCTCCAAAGGAGATTTCCTTTATTCTATAATCTATATTATATATAAGTGTATGTACCTGCATATTTTACTAACTTTAATATTGCGTCTGAACAATGTCAATCATTCAGCTGACTGACTGTTGAGTCAAACAAATGTCAGGTGCGTCCTGGCACAGAAACTAGTTGCTGCTGTGAGGTCAACCAAGAATCCCTTTCAGCTGACAATGGCTGTGTCGTTTAGATCCAGTGAAATCAATTAGATGTTTGTATTTTCAGATTTATTGCAACTTTCCAGAAGATGTGGTAGAAAAAATATGATTATTGAATTAGTGATGCATTCATGTTTTTGATGAAGTAATTTAGAACAAAGCATTGGGGCAAGGAAAAGTTATGGCAAGTATTCTATTTCACTAGGTAACTTCAAGTGTCAAATGAATGCATATACAGTGATTTTCTATATATAAAGCTATACATTTACTCATAGTAATGATAGATTATTCCGAATGCATTGGTGTAGGGATCTCCGTCAAGCTGCATTGGTCAGAAGTGAGAGTGTGAAGCCTGACTTTGCTGAAGGTTTTTAAAAATTAATCACAATAAGGTATACTTGTGTAGCACCATTGGACCAGTGTATTCTTCATGGCTTTTGTCAGACTGAAATTTATGACCTTAGGCTCAAAAACTTCTCAAATTTTAGCCGCTTCTGATGCTTAGAGACCCCAGGGATTCTTATGCTCGATAGAACTGAGCTCCTACATTAAATGGCCCCAGGTGGCTATTCTTACCACCCCTGCCCCATACCTGCTTTTAAAATAATAGATTTTCAGTCACTTCAGGTGCCAGCCTCCTGCTAGCAGTATTCCTTACTGCCCTCAGCTGGCCTGACTTTAACTCATTTTCTCATTGCTGTTTCTAAATTCTGTTCTGCTGTTGCTAAATGGCTGGTCATAGCTTGAGAGAGTAAATACAGATCAGAACTGTTTAAAATAAGAGTCAAGGGCCTTGAAGTGTGGTTACATGAATAAAGTGTGTGAGCTTTAGTGCGTGGTCCATGTACCATGCATCTGTAAATATTTTGACTTTCTAAGCTTCATTTTTGCTTATTTTTGGGGTCTTGACTCTGTTAAAGAGAACTGGTGTTTCTAGAAGAACCCAGAAATATTGCTTCTTGGTACTTTGGCACAACCAGGTTGCCCTTAATAGTGCTTTCAGGCATAATATTTAGGACAAGCATTGTGCACATTTGAGAAAAACATTTTTATTTTGACTCTGGGAAATACTAAGAATAGTTTCAAGTTCTGAAATGGGCTGATTTTCAAGTATTCTAGGAAATTTGAGATTAAATATCAAGAATAGATCCTGGGACACTTGAGAACACAGAATTGAAACCTCAGGTCTAAGTTATAAAAGTTTCTATCTAATCTGCAAAAGAGTGAGGTTCAAGTTACTGCTGTGCCTGGCATAAATTGCCTCCTTTTTAGAGTGCCATTCAAGAGTTCCCAGTAGAAAGAGTGGCTGCTCTCTCTGAGACAGAGGATCCTTAAGCCACAAAGAGGCAGGAGAGGTATTGAGAAAAGGGAAAATGGCAGAGAAACAGCAGGTCACATTATTGTCCTTACAAAGGCATCACTGGTTTGTCCTCCCTCGGACAGAAGGCAGTAACTGGGTTATTCACACCTGGTTGAGTCATTTACAGTTTTCACATAACAAAGTTATGTAGTATACTGTACTTGAATCATTATGAAAGGGTAGATCAAGTTTTGGGACTTGGTCGTGGGTCTGGATTGAAACTTGGCACACACTCAGTTATCAGGTAAAAACTTCAGAAATGATATTGATTAGTTTCTTTTTCTTCATATCCTCAATTATTGGGTTGCCAAAAAGTCCATTATGTTTTTTGAGTAACATGGCTCTAGTAGTGCTTAGTGTGACTTCATCTGACACAATTTTGTTAGATTGTATTGTGACAGCTGTCATATCAGTGTGCATTTAAAAAATAACATCAAAATTGGTGAATTTTTGTGCAGCCATTTTATTATTGAAGATGGAAGCATATACACATTTTCTGCATATTATGCTTTATTATTTCAAGAAAGGTAAAAATGCAACTAAAATGCAGAAAAAGATTTGTGCAGTGTGTGGACAAGGTGCTGCGACTGATCAAACATGTCAAAGTGGTTTGTGAAGTTTCTTGGTATTATTGACATTCTGGCCAAGGAATCCTTTGCTGTGGGGCTGTCTCATGCATGAGAAGCTATTTAGCAGCTCCCCTGGACTCTACCTGCTAGAAGCCAATAGCGGGAGATAGCTGACATACTCAAAATATCCAAATCAGTAAAGTTATTGGTGAAAATAAAAAACACCTTTTATTTTATGTAAAAAACTAAACGGACTTTTTGGCTAAACCAATATTTAGGCCAGGGGTGTCAAACTCATTTTCACTGGGGACCACATCAGCCTGATGGTTGCCTTCAAAGGGCTGAATGTAATTTTTAGGACTGTATAAATGTAACTACTCCTTAACAGTTACTTGAGAGCTTGGTGCTACCACCAGGTAGAAAGAAGGTGTTGGGCCGTATAAAACAAGGTGGAGGGCCATCTTGATTTGTAAAGGAAAGTGAAAAGTTTTCTCATCTTTCTCCTAGTATTGAGGGGTCTTTTCCATTTCAGGGGAAACCCCTGATCTGGATTACATATAACTACATCTTTGAGTGCCCATAATTGATAATTGGTTCAAAAATGATGAGAAACATGAATTGTATTTGGAACATGGTGTGTGTTTTTGTATTAGGGGGAAAAACAATTAGTGTTGAATATTTGTGTGTGTGTATATACATGCATGTGTGCATGTATATTTTATTAGTTCAGTTAATTGAGATGGGTTTTAACACTAAAGAATAGCAAGAGGACACTGTAGTGGTTTTCAGTTTAGGAACTCACAGACTCAGAACTTACATCTGTGAAGTACTCTACTTTTTATCCAGTTCAACTTTCCCTTTTTTTTTTTTTCAAATATATTTTATTGATTATGCTATTACAGTTGTCCCATTTTTTTCTTACCTTTATTCCCCTCTGCCCTGCATCTCCCTCCCACCATCATTCCCCCACCTTAGTTCATGTCCATGGGTCGTACATATAAGTTCTTTAACTTCTCCATTTCCCACACTATTCTTAACCTCCCTCTGTCTACTTTGTACCTACCAATTATGGTAGGTACCGTTCCGTGTACTGTTTCCCCCATTTTCTGAATGAGAAAATTGACTTCCTAAGAAAATCAATGAATTGCCTAAGGCCAGTTGCCATATTAGTAAAGGACTAGAATCAGTCTGACTCCTGGGTCATGGAATAAGTCTTATAAGGATGGTATTTAATCTTCTAGACCTTGAGACCACTCAAAGTAGGGATAATGTTTAAATAATAAAGACCCTAAATGTACTAGAGAACCATTCTCCCCCTTTCCTGTTGGAAATTCCAGAAAACCAGAGACCCACAATGATGACAGTGGGACAAGAAGAACGGCAATAGAGGATGGCGTAGAGAACTGGTGACTTAGGAGGTGAGCTCCGATCTAGGAACCTCCGATCAGGCCAGGTGGGGTGCGGAGCTCACAGCTGATGGACAGCCTCTCTCAAATGCATTGTTAGAAGTATTCTCTCTTGCCCCAGGCTGAGGAGCCAACAACCTTCCTACTCATTTCCTCCCACGCAGACTCTCCCCACCCCAAGGCCACGTTCCTTCCAGATAAACATTCTTGTGCACGAGGACTGACCTTAGTCCCTTGCTCACATATCTACTTGTATGAACAACCAAAATGCTATGTGTCTGGAGAAGTGTCAGCTTCTGGGCTGCAAGAAACGGAAGGGAAAGAGACTGGGAGCAAAGGGATGGGCCAGATGGCCATACCAACTGCTCAAGGAGCTGTGTTTTTTAATAACTCAGCTTACTGCAAACAAAACTAATTAAGCCAGTTATTCTGATTTATGCTACTATAGGCAGAAGTAAAGTATACTTACATTACACTTTTGATGGCATTTAAAAGGTCACAATATCTGAGTTGCAGATTTCTGTTCAAAGCAGCCTGCTCTGTTGAGCCACTCTTGAGAATTCAAATTAACCATGCTCATTAATTCAGTGTCTCTTCTATTTCCCTAGAGAGCACGTGCCAATTCACCATTCACCCAAACAGAATAATAAGACCCTGAAAGGCAAGTCATTAGTCATATCTGCAGTTGATGGATTAGTTGCAGCTGACAGGAAGGTGAGCCGAGAGTCAACGTAGAGTGAGAAAAGGAGAATGAAAGTAGCAGACAAAGGCGGTGTGAGGGGCAGTGTCTCGAAGAACTTCACAAGATCTGTCTGTTTTGCGGTGCAAGTTGTCGGTGGGCACCTGTCTTGTGTTGATTGGCAGGACAGGCCTGATCATTGTTCCAGGAGCCAACCAGAACTGTCTGGCTGTGGAACTGGGAGGGCGGGGGGACTGGCCAAATTTAGCTGCTTATTTTACATGTGAGGGTACTTTGGTAGAGAGGGTATTTACAATTATGATCAATTAGAAGTCTAGAAATAAATATCATCCAGGTGGTTTGCCATGAATATCTCCCCCAGTATGGTGACTTTCATGAGAAACTGTTTGAAATCAAGTTTCTCAAAATCTGTGTAAGAACAGGCTTGAATATTGCTTATTTTTAGAGTATTCCCTTGGCACTAAAATGGAGACTGATACTTGAGTCCTCCTTGTCCTAAGACCATGTGTCATGTGACTTTTACCCATAATTTCTTTGGCATTTTTCTGTTGCAATCTCAAAATTGCCCCTGTTGCAGGTTACTGGTCTACCACATAAATCTGTCTTTGATAGAAACATTATTCTCGCCAGAGTCCACACAGCCAAGTTATACAATAGGCATTCATTTAACAAAGAGCTAAGCTGGTGCTGTGAGACCTATTCACAGAGCATATCTAGTTATTTTGTAGGTAATCTGTGGAATTTCACCCATATGTTAAAGTAATATGTAGATACTCATCTTTAAATTGGCATATGGCATCCAAGCTTTATTTATGGCTCTAAAGCAATGAAACAATTTTATGAATCTCCTTCAGCCAAATTCTATTTTCATTGTGAATAAGTAATATGTATTTAAAATGTATCTTCAAATAGTTTAAAGTAATTTAAGTTTTTCATGGAGTTATAAAAATAGTACGATGAACTAACTTTATTTTTATGTATTCAGGTAACACTGGTTAATGACAAATTTCAGGGGGCAACTTTATAACAATACCTGTAGAGGACATTGTGTGCTCACCACGTGAAGTCTAGTCTCCTCCTATCACCGTGTGTTGGACCCCCTCCACCCTCTTCCTTCTCTCCCCAGCCCCTCCCACGCTGGTAACCACCCTTTTGTTGTCTGTATCTGAGTTTTCCTGTTGTTTTTTCATTTGTTGTTTTTTGTTTTTTAATCGCACATATGAGTGAAATGATCTGGTTCCTGTCCTTTTCCATCTGACTTGTTCACTTAGCATAATACTGTTAATATCCATCCATATTGTTGCAAATGGCAATATTTCATCTTTTTTATGGGTAAATATTATAATATTACACTGTATACCTGTGCACTATGTCTTCCTTATCCCGTCACCCGTCAAAAGGATGCTTGGGTTGTTTCCATGTCTTGGCTGTTGTAAATAATGCTACAGTGCACATAGGGACACATACAGTTCTATGAGTAAAGAACTATCTTTTTCAAATAATTGGGGTTGATATCCACAGGAGGAAATGCTGGGTCATATGGTAGTTCTATTCTTAATTTTTTGAAAAACATTTATACTCTTTTCCATAGTGGCTGCACCAATTTTAATTATCACCAGCAATGTACAAGAGGTTCCCTTTTCTTCATATCCTTTCCAACACTTATTTCTTTTTAAAAAATTTTTAAAAAGATTTTATTTATTTTTAGAGAGAGGGGAAGGGAGGAAGAGGGAGAGAAACATCAATGCGTGGTTGCCTCTCGTGCACCCACTGCTGGGGACCTTGTGTGAAATCTAGGCCTGTGCCCTGACTGGGAATCAAACTGGCAACCCCCTGGTTCACAGGCTGGCACTCAGTCCACTGAGCCACACCAGCCAGGGCCCAACACTTACTTGTCTTGTTGAAAATAACCAGTCTAACAAGTGTGAGGTGGTATTGTACTGTGGTTTTGATTGCATTTCTCTTATAACTAGTGATGTTGAGTATTTTTTCATATATGTTTTGGCCATTTGTATGTATTCCTTGGAAAAGTTCCTATTCAGGTCCTCTGCTCATTTTTTAATTAGCTCTGTATTGCTGTTATTGAGATGTATGAATTCTTTATGTATTTTGGATATTAGCCCCCAGTTGGAGGTACTGCTTGCAAATGTCTTCTCCCATTTGATTGGTTGTCTCTTTGTTGATGGTTTCTTTTGCCATACAAAACTTTTTAGTTTGATGCAGTCCCCTTCATTTATTTTTGCTTTTATTTCCCTTGCCTTTGGGGTCAAGTTTGCACTAACTTCTTAAAAGGCATCATGGCACACTGCCCAGTTGGAGATTTGGATATAGGATTGGCTTTGCCTTTGGCCTTGAGCACACCACCACCTTCTGTGGGGAAAATAATGTATCCCTTAAGTAGGAGGCTTGGGATAGAGATCTCAGTCAATAGTCCCAGAATTTGGATTTTACACACACACACACACACACACACACACACACATACACACATATACATATACATATATATATATAAAACCTGAGAGTAAACATGGAATTTGCCACTTTTTTACCGTTGTGAAGTATGGATAGTAAAATAATAAAAATAAGCTTTCATTGAACATTTAAATACATATTATATATTTAATATTTATATCTATGTATATTTATATATTTCAATACATATTTAGGTATATTGATATATAGGTATATTCATATTTATATAAATAGAAATAAAAAGTATATATAATTTACTTAAGGACAGCCTTTCTCCCCAAAGAAACAGCTGACAGCATTGTATTATATCTCCATAAACAGTTTTTTGGAATAATAATTCTAACATATAGCCCAGGGTTCAGATTCAACAGTGACAGACAAAATGCATTTCTAGTGTCCGACCTGTTTTGAGACCTTATTTTTACCTCAGCCATCGTGCTGATGGAAGACAGGAATCACAGCCCATGTTATGCTACCAGCTTCTTGCTCCTCTTACCAGGACAGGGACAGAGGTGATTCATCAGCTTTGGGGGTCTGACCAGCTGAGACTGGGGGTTCTTCTCCTTACTCGCCACCCATCCAATTTCCTCCAGAGGTTGTACAGCTGGGCTTGGGCTCCTAACAGGGAACGGTGAAGGTAATCTCCGAGAGGGATTCTGTGCTTAGGTGGAAAGTTCATTGTGAATGGCTCCGCCTGTGGACCACTGGGCTGAATCCTTTCTCTGCACCACTGTGCCTTGTGTGGAGCTTGTCAGGGTTGCAACAGTTCTCCAAGCAATGTCTGAATGGACTCAAGTAATGCAGTCACGGTGATGAGTCTAACACCTCATGGGTGAACAAGAAGTTAGTGAGGCCACCGTGGAGGTGCCTTGGGATTTGCAGAGTTCTAAAGTCAGTCTGATGGTAGGTTTCTTCTGCCTGGGCACACCTCAGAAGGAGGACTGCAGATAGGCTGGCCTGGTGTGAAATGTGCATTCTGTGTGAAGACTCTTACTTATTTTCCCATGTTGCTTAGTGGGATAGTGCTCTGGAAAATCAGGGAGGATTTCACTTCTTACTCTACTGTAGACTGGGAATTTTCAAGTCTCTTTCCCATCTTATGGACTAGATGAGAGAGTAGGGCTGTCAACGAAGTTTGGAATAAGAATAAGCCAGTCACAAGGCAGTGGTGGCACCAGGCTCTCGTGTGCTTTTGTCAGGTTTCATCTAACCAGATTTTGGTGGTCTTTTCCTTAGAACCTTTGGGAAGTTTCTTTGGCACTTTAACCCCATTACTTTACAGCTGTTGTTTGAACTGCTTTGGAGTAATGCTCTTCAATGGAATTGGGAGGCTAACATTAAGTGAAGGGTAGGGCAAAATGTATTGCAATTTCATTGTAAATCATTTCCTTGACTCATCAGGCAGCCACATGTTCTAAACAATGTCAGGGATAATAGAGATTTATTACAACAAATTAAAGGCTAATCAGAGTGTGTTCTGAGATAAACAACATAGTAAAACAAATATGAATGTCTAAGAGGCTGGTAAAAGAGTCATGGGTGTGGGTGGTAGTAGAAAACAAAATTCCCTTGTGTTTCATTTAGTTTATATAGACTTCTGCACTGTTCCATGTATGGATGAGAGATTATTGAGAATAATATGTATGCAGACACACTCATTCAACAAGTACCAGTTGTGTATTCCGTGGGAGTGCAGCATGTTGATAGATGCTGCATGAGATAGGGAAGAGTGGTCTCAGGCCCTTCATACTAGGACTTCGTGGTCTGATATGTCCATGGGAGAGGATAAATAACAACGAAGGTGTACAATTAAGAACTAAATGGACAGAAGGAGCTACTGGTACCACGGGCCTCAGTGGGCCCAGAAGATGGGTCACAGGATATATGTCAGGGATGGCTTTTCAAAGGAGGTGTGTTGTGAGGGTGAATCCTGGGGCTTGGTTGCATTTGGATAGTCTGGCAAGAGGGTGAGGGTGTCTAGGAGAGATGGCCCAGAAGTGGACATGAGCCAGTGGTGTTAAAGGAACAATGAGCACCTGAATAGATCTGAGGTCTTTGTTAGGTTGTGGCAGATAATTTTGGAAAGTGGATAGAGGCTAGATTACTTAGGGTGTGAAGTGTTATCTGTGGGTGTTTTCCTAATAGCAACATTAGTTTCTCACACGGGGAGGAATGTAAAATGTTCTCCATTCTTTAGACCTTGTGGTTAAACTAAGTGGACCAGGAAAACTAGTTCCTTAGTGTTGGAAGAAAAAAAAATCTCTTGTTGGGATTTTATAACTCAATTTAATTTTAATTGTTTTGTGTTCCTTTTCTTAAGCCTTCCTAAACTAAGAGGTTTTACAATGATCTGTCTGCAGATCATTGAAGTCTTCATGGACCTAGATTTATGCCATCATTTAATCATCTTCCATTATTTTATATTTCTACGAGAGGTTATGCTGAGGTCCTGTTCTTTTTTAGTGGGGGACTTTTTACAATGAGGGTCATAAGTTAAGAAAATCCATCTTCTGACTAATATCTTCTGAGTCAGTAATGAAGATGTCATAAGGTTTTAGGGAAAGTACAGTCTAGTTGCCTGGAAGGCAGAAAAATGCTGCTAAGTGCAAATCAATGACCTAATTCTGTTAAAACAGTAAAGGGAGAAAAATAATCTCGGAGCCTGTTGACTCGGTTGGTTTAGTGTAGTAAAATTAACCTCATTTAGCCTTTACATTTCATTCATTATGATGTTTTTCCCCATTAGTATTTTGACATCATTTTACCTGTGGTGTTGAGTATTAAGTCTCAGTTTTCAAATTGTACTCCATTGAGCCCTAGAGGTGCTATGGAGCCTCCTCCATCTGGGGGCCGTGGGGGTGAAGAGGGGAAGCAGGCAGGCTCCGCCACCCCCTGCCCCTGACCTCGAGTACCCTTTCACTAGGCAACTCTACATTCCACGGATTTGTTCACACTTCTGCTGAAGCTTTTACTTGAACAAAAGTGACGCTTTCCAGGGTTTGAGAACATCTGGTCCAACCCAGAGGCATCAAAAGAAGCAAACATTTTGGGTATCTGAGCGGGCTTTCTGGAGCAGCGAATAGATGGTCCCGGGTGACACCATTTCTTGATTCTTGTCACCAAGCATGTATACTTGGTCTCTGCCATATTGATAGGCATGTTATGAAAACATACAATCAAGTTAATATATAGGCATGGGGATTTTATTTTTCAGAGGTAGACATTTAAATTGGTGCATTGAAAACTTTGACCTTCCTTTTCTCCTCTTTGGTTTCCACCATCTGTTCTTTATTTTGTGTTGTCTTCTGGGGCTGGAGAGGAAACAAAATATAAATTCTTTAAGGGAAACCAAAGCTTTTTGGTAACCTCTACACATAGCTATTGAGGTACTGGCAATTTTTAATGGTTTTTATAGGAACTAGCAAAACTTTTCTAGAGAAATATTGCTTAAATGTTGACCCTTGGATCCACCAACCTGGAGCTCTTTCCTGTTTGAACCTCCCATTTTCCTTTTTCTTTTACTATGGAACTATTTAGGCAGAATTTGTATTTTAATAGCTTAATTAAATAATTATGCTAACATCAGTGGGTTACTATTCCAAAAGGTTAAGTTTGAATTTTAGGTTTCTTTAATGGCTTGTCTGCCCCAATTCTGAGTTGGTATAGGAAGCTTCATTTATTTATTTAAGAGCTAATTTTTAAATAGTATTCAGGATACATCATTTCTTAGCTCTAAAAAACCTAAGCTAAATTGCTAATTTTAAAAAATAAAATGGTGTTTTCTTCTAGGTCTTTTCTTTCTCTTTGTCACATAGTCTTACACACTCAGACACTCACAAAATGCCTGCTTTTTTTTTTACCAGTAAAACGCTAACTCCCTGAAGTCAGAGTGACCCTGTAGCAGAGTGTGTTGAAGCGGCTGTAAATGTCACAGCGACACACGATCCTCTTCTTCCCTGAAGTCGTGGCTCCTGGAATCCTGGGTTAATGTACATGAAGAGCCTGGTTTGATGAGTGGAATCTTAGAATTTATTTGGCACATGGAGAACTGCTCGCCCAGCTTAACTTCAAGAGAGAAGCTCTCATAGTGATTTTTATAGACTTCAGAATCACAATGTTTTCAAGCTTCCACCTCATTCTCCCCCTTCAGGCTCATCCTGTGCATGCGATAAAAGGAAGATGGGAGGGAAGGGAACATTATGAGGAGAACTGGAGCCTTGGCTCTTAGGATAGCCCCTCCCATTTTCTTGTAAACTCTTGGCACCTCCTGGTCTTGAGTATCCACTTAGGAATGCTGAAGAAACCAAAATTTCCTTTGGTATCCCATATCAAATCTCAGAATCCCCTGTTTATAATCCAGACAAGAGGCAGCGGGCATTCTTCAAAGTCCTGCCCTGAGAACTTTCTGGTGCATACGGGCTTGTGGTATGTCTAATTTGAAGCAAAAGGAAAGAGGAATCTTCTGGCTTTTCTGAGCCATCCTTCTCTGAAGGTCTCGATCGGATCGCAGAATGGCGGTAGATTAGAACTTGCCGTGTGAGTCCATATCTAAGTCATCTTTGGTGTTCAAGTTTGATCTGCTAATTTATCCTGGAGCTCATTACTGCAGTGGGCTGTGGTGCAGTGACTTCACAGAAAGTAAATAGAAAGCTCATTTGTTGAATGCAACTTGAAAGTAAACATTCTTGTGTAGTCTCATGTGACTTTTCTCTGTTCCTTATAAAAAAAATTAAAACAAGCAGACAAACAAAACCCTAATCACTTCCAAAAAGATTAATTTAGGCCTGGGTAATATTTGGTAAAAATTACAGAGATGCAAATAGGATTTTTTTTTTTTTGAAATTTCAGAACTTAATGTTGTATACAAACAAATCTCCCTGTTTAGTATTTTAAATAAGAATGGTCTTTTTTGGGTTGTTGCTTGTTTAAGGCTTTCATTTTTGATAAAAGTTCTGTGGTGTGTTATAAAGAACTAGCTATACTTGTTGGTCTCTATCAGGTATAGAAACTTAGGAGAACTTGTCATTTCTGTTTTAGAGACTTAACAACTCACATTAGTTTAAGACCTAAATGAACCTAGATTAGAATGTGTGTTTGAAGATGCCAAAGTACAGTGTAAAGGAAGATCGGACAAGTCATCTGCTGAAATGGTTGTTTACCCACCCATCCACCCACCCATCCACCCATCCACCCACCCATCCACCCACCCATCCACCCACCCATCCACCCATCCACCCATCCATCCATCCATCCATCCATCCATCCATCCATCCATCCATCCATCTATCCATCTATTCATCCATTTGTCCTTTACTGACCTATTATTGTATACTAGGCTCTGTGTTCAGTTTTTATTCCACAGCTGAGTTCCTGCTCTGCTTCATGGGTCGTGGATCTCAGGCATGCCGTCTGAGGTCATGTTTGTGACTTCCAAACTTACTGGCCCTGAATTTCTATTGTCATCACCATGGCTTTGAAGTATTGGAGTAGGGCCCTTAAAATCCACTGGAGGTTTAAAATAAAAGGAAATCCTGAAGTACTGCTAGGAATACTTTTGGGGGAATTTCTAAGCCTTAGCTAGAGCTGACTCTTGCCTGCTGTGGTCTAAGGAAAAGCAAGAGCCAAGCTGGTGTGGTGTGCAGTGGCACTGGTGCAGTGGCCCGAACCACTAACTGTGTGCTTTCTGAACGTGGCCGTCGTCAGGGCCCCAGCTCTCTGCTCCAAGGAACCGATAGTCCACATGAGCAGTCAAAAACTGGTGGTCACAGTCACATTTTATTTGGCCCACATAGTGTTCTAACAATTGGAAAAGTCACATACAAATCTTAAGTTTCTGGCTTCTTTGATAAGTGGGAGGGTCCTCTGGCACTGACTCTGCACCCCCACATGGCAACAGCGGGACGACAGTGCAGTGGCCCCCTCATCAGTGGAGGAAGGACTTCTAGTTTTATTGCTGTAACAGGTCATCTTGGCACTTAGTATTGGAAAACAGCAACCTTTCCATCATGCTCATGGGTTTTGTGGGTCACGAATTTGGACTAGGCAGAGTGGGGGTGGTTTGTTTTTACTGCACAGTGTCCGGGGCTTCAATTGGAAAGACCGATTCTGGAGGCCAGAATCATCTGGAGGTGTCATTATCCACACAGCATGAGTCTGACTTGGGGCTCCTCGGGCATACCCTGAATCTAGCTGTCTGCGGCTTTCGTTCTCTCCATGTGGCCTTCCCGTGTGTCATCTGCAATGTGGCAGCCTCAGGATCCTTCCTGCGTGGCAGCTCAGTGATCAAGAGCAAACGTGCCAGCAGAGTAAGTCAAAATCCACCTGGCCGTTAAGAATGTTAAAAGACAAAATTCAGCAGAGTAAACTTGAAGAACTAATTGGCTTTATTAAGTGATTGAATCAGGCAACATCCCATGTAGGAACTCGAAGCGCCTCCGGGAGCTTGTACAAAATGGAAGGTTTTTATAGGAAGAAGGGTGGGGCAAGGGAGGTAAAAACGAAAGAAGAGAGATGATTATTTTTAGACCAGACATCTTTTGGGGGGAAGGGAATGGCAAGGGCTTTTCAGGCAGATTGCCTTGGCTTCCTGGGGGTTGGGTGGGGATGGAGAGGGGGTGGAGAGGGCTGAGGTGACGGATTCCTCTACTGGTGCTTGACCAGAAAATTGCAGACGGGTTAATTAAGATAATTTTTCTAGGAGAGGTTGAAACTGAAGTTAGATCAGCTATTAAATTTGGTATCATGGACTGTTAGCACGACGGTTGCCATTTTGGGCCTGTGGTTTTATTTTTAACAAGGACCTCTTGGCAGAGGTGGTAATGTCACTTTTCTTGTACTATGTTGGATGAAGCAGTCTCAAGACCATCAAGATGTAAGGAGAAGGGCTATAGACCTCATGTTTCAATGGGCTGAGGGTGAAGGAATTTGCAACCATGTTTTAAAACACTCGAGGGGGGCCAACATGTTTCCATTTGCCACAGTCTGCACCACTCCCTATTATATTACATCCAGGATACTTTACTGATTGCAATTATCCAACTGCCCACCAGGGCACTAGAGTTAGGGGTTACTGTCCTTCCTTGGTAATCTAAATTTTAGATGAACCCTATGTTTTTGAGTTTACCTTTTGTTAACATTTATGGTGATAAATCTAAGTGTCCTTTTGGGAAAAGAGTAGGAGGCAGTGTGGACCCACACTGCAAACTCCTTTAGGGAGACTGTGTGCAATTTTTGGCTGATGGAGGTAATCCGAGGAAGTTTGACTCGTGCTTGTGTTGGCCGTGTCCCCCAGGGGTGCTTGCAGAAATGCGTTATCTTGTCCATATATTCATTCCCTTATTTCTAATTCTTGGGTTTGTGCATTTCCTCATGTATTTACTTATTCTGGGGAATATGGGCCAAGCTACTTGTTTGAGTATTTTTAAGAGGTCCTGTGGGTGTTATTCCTATCACTAAATAATGATATTTTATTTAGTAGTGCCGTACTACTAGGAATGTTACAAATAAAGCAATCACAGTTGTAAAAAACCATTAAAGAAAAGTATCTAAACAGAAGTATCTAAAGGTGATATTATCACCTTTTCATTTTCACCAAACTCTCTTCTTCCAATGATGGTAATCATAGTTGCCCAAGTAGGAATACTGGGTGTTACTTGACCATCATCCCAGGCTGTCAATATTCATTCTCCTAAATCTTCCTTGTATCTGTCCCCGCTGTCATTTACTTAGCTTGGACTGTCATAATTATGACTTCTGGTAGTAGGCCACCTACCTGGATATCCCCCTTATTTCTAATATCCCCCATTTCAAACTGTCCTCTGTTTTAGAGTGATCTTTCTAAAACCTCCATCATCATGTTAATTCTCTGCTAACAAGCTAACAATGGCATATCTATGCCCCTGGATAAAATTCAGTCTTCTTTTGTAAATGGCACCAGCATGTTCTGGGTCTGGACACAGCTCAGCTCTCGGACCTCATACCGAGTTGTCCCTGTTCCATTCAGTACATTCACGCCCGGGTTGCTCTGGTCGTAACTGGCTTCTGAGGGCATTGCCAGGTGTTTTATGGCCAAATCCTACCCTGGAAGCCTCCCCTGGTGCTCTGTCCTTCCCTTCTGTGCCAAATGCCTTATCTTTGGCTTTCTGTAACATCTGAGAGCATTTATCCAGGGTAATAATTTGTTTGCCACCTGTCTTCCCAATTCTGACTCAAAGTTTTTGAGAGAAGGAGGCCTTTTGTCTGTGTCAATGCTTGACATACAAGTAGGGCTCTTGGCAAATATTTACAGACTGGCTGACTGGCTAAAGCCCACCAGCGATTCCGCTGCAGAAGTACTCTTGCTGACCAGCAGTGTTCAGAGATTGCTTGCAGTGGGATGGAGGACCGTATTCCAGGTGTGTGCTCGAGGGGGGAGGCATTGTTCTCTGTGCTCTCCACACTGACATGGACAATGTAAATATATATTTTGGGAAAAACAACAAAAGATCTCTTTCTGAAATCTGTATATCCTGATTATATAATATTTGCAAAAGTAGTAACTATGAAATCTAGCTGAATCTGGTAAATGTCAAGAAAAAGAACTTGCTTTGTATGTGTCTGCGCTTGTGACACCCTCCCGGCTCCCTTAGAGAGCAGCCCGGATTCTCACGTAAATTCCGTCAGAAGCATCCTGGCGTAGTGGTCATGAGCTCGGAACCAGGCACGTCTGTACATTCTGGTTCCAGTTTCTTCCTTAGCTTCATGTCCTTGGGTACAACTTATATCACTCCTCGGAGCCTCACCTTACTTAGAAAATGTAAGTAGCAGATAACAGTGGCAGTTGATACATGTGAGGTCCCTTCCTTCCTCCAGGGGAGAAATCATAGTGCACCTAATTTTATATTTGTTTGACAGTCGGATAGCCACCTCCTTCATCACTTAGCTCCTGATTTTGCCATTTTAATCTCAGCAGTTTAGAAGCTAGTAAACCTTGTATTGTAAACTAATTGTCACCAACTGTATATAGAGGATATAATATCATTGAATCAAGGGAATGAGAAGGGAAGAGCTCTCTACTGTCTCAAGTTAGGGCTCTACACTTTCATCAGCTGACAGCTTTCCAATGAATCACCTTGGTCACTATTGTTTATAAAAGCAGAAATAAGCACTTGACTATGCTCTGAGTGTGTCCAGAATTTCATGCTGTTAAGCTTACTGCTTAGTCCTGGTCCCCTGGTGCCTGCTATTAGGGTATTAGGTAAGTCTCATATTTACCTGTGTTTCATTCCCACCTTATTCTATAGATACAAGCTCAGATGGCTTGGGTGGCAAGGCAGTACGGTAGCAGTCGGGATCCGCAAAATTAGATTTTGCTGTAATTGGCAGCAGATTCTTTGTGTTGCCAAGAGCTGTAGCTAAAATTACCTACGTGTCAAACAAAAGGAGTTCTTCTAGGAATCGCCTTGTACTAGGAGGTTGGAGGAAGAGCAGAGAGAGACGACTTTTGTCTGAATACCCACACTCTAGGATCTAGGCCAAACAGGGATTGAGCTGCCTCTTAAAATTTTTATTATTATGCACTCTAGGAACCTCTTGAAAAGAGACTAATGTACTTTTAATGACTGGATATTAAAGGGTATTTATTTCAAGTATAAAAAAGTTGCTGTCGAAGTGATTTTCTTTTCTGCCTGAAAGGAGCAAAATCTAATAACAGAAAGTACAGCCACCAAAAATAGTCTCTTCTCATACGTGCGCCCTGATCATGGATGACTGGTTTGGGTGGGGCGATTGGAATGGGTAGTGAGTTGGAATTTTGGGGAGAGGGCACCCAGTCAGTAGCAGGATATGGCAGGTGGATGAAAGTGACTGGAATGCGTAGTGAGCTGGAATTTTGGGGAGAGGGTACCCAGTCAACAGCAGGATATGGCAGATGGATGGAAGGCTGAGAGGCAGCACCACGTATCCAGTAAGGCTTGATTGGCATTGGGGACTGAGTTTGACTGATAGTAGGTCAGTTTGATCAGTCAGTAGACTGATCTCGAATAGTCCGCTGAGATAGGACTGCACAACTGAGCACAGTCTCCTAGGGAGAAGGTTGACGTTACTATACGTGATGTGCAAAGAGTGTGTTCTCTGGGTCCAGACAGGGTCTTGAGTCTTGGCTTCTCCACTTGCTAATGAATGGCCTTTAACAATGGCCTTGTAAGCTCTGGGCCTCAGCTTCTTATTTGTAGGCAGAGGATGATGAACATTTTACCTTATTGGGATTTTGTGAACAATGAGAGAGGCAATGTATATAAAGCACATAGAATGATATCTACCCCTACTAAGTGCTGCATAGATGTCTGAGATGAATTATTAGGATTTTCCACCAGTTGTCATACTCTTTGGAAATTATAGGGGAGGATCAATAGTTACGTAGGTGAAAACCTTTACCTGAGTGTTAATTACCCAGTGGGTGAATTTTCTTTCATCTTGCTGGCCAAATTACTCTGTTTATTTCTGTTTATTTTTTAGATGGATGTTGGTATCCAAGATAAGCTGAAGATGATACAATTAAACAAAAAAATGGGAAAGGAAAAGCATGTGTAAATTAAGTCCTTTTTAACTGCTGTATTGATTTACTGGTCAAGGCAGACCTGGATTTATATTTGGGTAGTCTGAGCCTAGAGTCTGAACTTTCAGCCTCATCAAAGTGAAAATTGATAGGTTTCTTCCTCTCTCCTACCTCCTAAGAATAATGAATTTATTATTTTTGTAAAAATGGCACATGAGCATAATAAAAAATGTAAGCAGCCCAGAATTAGAAAGAATAAAGCCAAAACAAAAATAAAAACAGAAACAAACCAAAAGCCCAAATCCTATCATGTAGAAATAAACACCATTCAGGTTTCTGAGACTCCTACACATCTCCTCGTGCGTAACAGATGAAGAAGGGTTGAAATCACTTTACAAATGGAGATTATTTTGAGGGTTGCTGTGGAGAAATACAAGGCCAGTCTGACTTTTCCTCCCCATAAATGTGACTTGGTTTTTCTGCCTAGAAGATTTTCTCTCGAACATCCCCCAAATCTGTCTTGATGTTGATGCTTCAGAGTTGTTTTCCTGGGATGGAGCAGGCCCTGTTGATGGGGTCACTTTTTAATTCAAGGAAATTATCTTCCATTACATTTGTAATATTTAACAGTCCTTGTAACACAACATAGAGAAAATGGAAATAAACTTGGATTGTGCAGTTCTAAGAATTGTTTAAAGAGCATGCAAGTCCTAACTGCCTTCCCCTGAACTCCCTGTCACCTCTTCCCAGTCCAAACCTCCCCTTGTTTTGGTGGTATCCTTATTCTGGCTTCGAGAGATGCTGCTTCCTTGCTTTTTTACTTTACTTATTTATTTTTTTAAATAGTCTTTCCATCGGTATCCTGAACTGATGTAGGTCAGTTTCCTTGAACTCATACTGTGTATATTTTCTAATCACAAGTGATGTTGGACACCTTTGACGTGTTTATTTGCCCCGTGTGTGTCTTCTTCAGTCAGATGCCTGTTCCGATCTTTCACGGATTTTGAAATTGGGTAATTTTGAAATTTGTTAAATTTTTAAGAGTTCTTTGTATATTTATTAGTTACAAGTCCTTTATCAAATCCATGTTTTGCAAATATTTCTCCCAGTTTGTCTTGTCTTTTCATTCCCTCAGCAGTGTCTTTTGCAGAGCAGAATGTTTTAGTTTTAGTGAATTCTAACTTAACCACTTTTTTCTGTCAGAGATTGTTTTTGATAGTGTATCTAAAACATTATGGTCAAATTTAAGATCACCTAGATTTTCTCTTATGTATCTTCTAGCTTTTTGCTGTTATGTTTGATGTTTAGGCCTATGACACATTTTGAGTTAACTTTTTTGAAAGGTGTAAGATCAACGTCTGTGTGAGTTTTCTTTGGCATATGGGCCACAGCATTTGTGGGAAGCACTGTTCTTTCTCTGTTTACCTTTGCTTCTACATCAAAGATCAGTTGATTGTATCTACGTGGGTCTATTTCTGAGCTCTCTATTCTGTTCTGCTAATGTATGCCTTATTCTGCACTGTCTTGATTGCTATAACTTTGTGATTACAGAATTTGGGTGATGTGAGTTTTTAAAATTTGTTTTTCAGTATTATGTTGGCTATTCTGGATCTTTATCTTTCTATATAAACTTTAGAATCAGTTTCTTTATATCCAGAAAATAGTTTTCTGGAACTTTGAGATTCCACTGAATCTGTAGATCAGGTTGGGAAGAATTGATGACTTAACAATACTAAATCTTTCAGTCCACAAACACAGAATACCTCTCTATTGTAAATGGAATTTTTCTAAATTTTAAATTCGAATTCATTTCTGCTGTATAGGAAAGCTTTTTATGTATTAGCCTTGTGTCCAGTAGCCTTCACTATCCTGGCTTATTAGTTTCAGGAGGTGTTGCCCCTCCCCCTTTGGTATTTTCTACATAAGGCAATCGTGTCATCTGCAAGCCAAGATAGTATTATTTCTTCCTTTCCAATTGTATTCTTTTTAATTCCTATTCTTATCATCCTATCTAGAACTTCTGTTATAATGTTAACTGGGAGTGGTGAGAGAGGACATTCTTGCCTTATTCCGGATCTTGGGGGTAAAGGATCCAATATGAGTTAGCTGTTGGCTTTGTTGTAGATATTCTTTATCAAGGCAAGGAAATCCCCTCTATTCCTAGTTTATTAAGAGTTTTATTAAGAATGGGTGTTGGATTTGGTTAAATGCTTTTTCTATATCACTATGATGATATGAGTTTTTTTTCTTTAGTATACGTTCTTTCTGAACTTGGCTCAGTTTTTTTTAAAAAGTCAGTCTTACGTTTGAAGAGTCAGCAGTCCGGGACAGATGGCTGTGCCTTGTGCATATTTATTGCTGTGAAGCAGTGATTTGTGAACTCTGGCCTGTGTGCCGTGTCTAGCCTGCCACCTGCTTTTATAACTTGCCAGCTGAAAATGATTTTTGTGCTGAAATGATTGAAAAGATCTAAGGAAAACTATTTTGTGATGTGAAAATTATGACATTCAGATTTCATCGTCCATAAGTAAAGTTTCATTGGATCACAGGCACCCACGCTCGTCCGTGTAGGGCCCGTGGCAGGGCAGAGTGGAGTCCTTGCAGCAGAGATTGTAAGACTCTCAGAGTGGGAAATATTTACTACCTGACACTTCACGGGAAGATTTTGCTGACTCCTGCTGCGTGGTTGTCCATTGCATGAGTAGTTTACCGAGTATGTATCCATTCTGCTACTGATGGGTTTAGAGTGTTACTGGGTTTTGGCAACTATGGAAAATAGTGAACATGGTTGGTTGTGCATGTGTATGGGTGCGTGTAAGCATGTGTGCCATTGCTGGTGGTGTGCTTTGGAGTGGCCTTGCTGAGTCATGGAGGGTGTCTGGGTTCCAGGGTGGGTATTTCCGGTCATGTTCTCACTGGCAGAGGAAACTTATCATTGCTTCCTATGCTCACTAGCAATTGCTGTTGTATGACTTAAGATTGTGGTCAATTTGATAGATGGACCTTGTGTTTAATTTATGGGTTAATCTCTTCCTTCCTGACTATCAATGAGACCTAACATATTTTTAGCATTTTTCTGGTTTAATTCTTTTCTTCTAAAAACACCACTTATATAATGTCTGTTGTCTTTTATTCCCCCCACTCCCTTTTGATAGTGACTCAGGCCTCTCTGCCGTGTTTTTGATTGTGAGTTTTAGATTTAGTAATCCCATGTAGTTTTCCTGCTGATGTTTCCATCTCCATAATATTTTCATTTTTCTTTTCCATTTTTTATCTGGACTTTACTGTTTTATGTTTGTGACTATTGCTTGAAAATTTCCTCTGCTTCAGTGTTTTTTTTTTTCTTCTTTGTTTTTCATCTTTTGTTCTCTGGGCAAGGGGAATGTGAACTGGGACAGTCTGAAGTTTCAGTTTGGTTTCCTTTTTAAAAGTCCTCTCACCAAATGTATCATTTTCTTTGCTCTGTGTTGTCTTCCCTCAGAGTTTAGCCTTTAACAGGTGATAGGACTCACAGCAAAATCCCTGAAGTCAGAGATTGTTTCCTTGGCCTGGCTGCTTTGCCTCTGGTAGTGTCCTTCCTCTAAGGTTAGGTCAGAGGTGATAGGGATGCAGTATTTAAAAGGGGCTTCTCTTTTAGCTACATCTCTCATGACATTCTGTGTCTTATCCTGTATCTTCATTGCTCCCAGATAGACACATTCCCTATAACCACGCCGTGCACACCTCCCAGGCGTACGCCTCTCCATACGGCTGCTGCGGTCTTTGGATGGGCCTCTCCCTGGAGGCCTAGTCTGAGCTAAGCAAACATTTAGGGGAACCTCTCCCCACTAATGTGTGAGGAGGCATGGGCAGTAAACACACCCCCGTTGTTTAGGTGTGCTTCAGAGTTTGCATTTTGGAGTTGTCACCACGCCCTTGTTCCAAGGAATATTCTTCAATATTTAATTTTGGCTTGTTTTAGAAGGAGAAGGGTTCTTTTGCTTAGCCATAGCCATTTTTAACTGGAAGTATGGCATATTCTTTTGGTGCTGTAAAGTACCTGAATGTTTGGTGTTAGAGAGATAAGTAAGTAGATAATTCACTTTTTTTATACACATGTGTTCACATGAGGAGAGCCAGCATTTATAGTGTTTTCTTCTCAAGGGCATAAACATCTAGACTGGAAGGGGAAAATTTTTTTCTATATCAAATAAAAGCTACAAACTCAAAATAATGATGTTCTTCCTAAAAGCTTAATTACCCAAGGATTAAAGCATACAGTGTACAGTTATTATATTAATTGTACATGGAAATCATGGCAGATACCCAAATATACATCTCTGAATGTGATTTGCCAACATTTTTTGTTAGTCATAATTTTCTCTCTCCTAATTAGGTTTGCCTGATTATTGGTTTCTTAAAATATGTGCATATTTTAAGGATCATCGGGAAGTCAGTTTATGGAAAAGCATCATTAAATTTGTTCTACAGACTCCGAGTTGTTCCTGCTGAGGTTTGCGGCCATATGGCGTCTTGTCTGATACAACATCTTGTGTGAGAAACCAAAACAAAAGCAACAAAAAATAAGAAACTTCAGTAACGTGAAACTTTCCCTAGTCAAAATGCTCTTTAAATAATTTCAGCAAATACATTGTATATGCGACTGTGGATATAGGGTTAAATATCTTCTGTTTGTGAGAAAGAAGAGTTTAAAAACAAATTTGAAAATGAGAACTAGAGTTCTAACGTAGTTATCTAAACTCTTTTAAAGCAAAACTGTATTTGCTAAACAAGCATTTAAGTAACTCCCTATTTTATTAAGTTAAAAATAACTATTATTATAATAGCAATAGCTATTCATTGGAAAAAACTAGAAAATACAGCGATGGAAACACCACCTTCCCACCACCAGAGACATCATTAACACTGTACATTTTTTTTTATCCATTTCTGTGTAGCTGTATCTTTTTTAAACAAAAAACCCATACTCTGCATTCTATTTTGTCATCTGCTTCCCGCCCTTCCAAGTTTAATTATCACCAGCTTTCCATGTAAATTTACTTCTTATATATTAATCTGATTCATATTCAAAATCTAACAATTGTCTCCAGAATATCCTTTAGAATTTTTGGGATTCTACCCCAGTTCACTCTTTGCCTCTAGTCATTATGTCCCTTAATATTTCTAGCACAGCCCCTCCTCTTTTTTCCTTTTTTATGACATTGACTTGTTGAAGAGGCTGGGCAAGAAGAAATGGGCAGTGTCCTGTGGTCATAGAATCTATGTCCTGTGGTCATAGATTTTTGAATATTAAACTGTTTGGAGATAGTGTTTAACTTCTTAAGTCATTAAAAATTCACTTCTTACGAGGTTTAGAAGGACCAGAAGCAAGAGTGGAAGTAAGGTAGACCTAACTATATTACTGAACTGAGAATATCCTTTTATCTGCAAGGGTAGGCTGGTTATTTATTATTTACATGTTTATTCTATGAGATGTTGCCTCCTAAGCTGTGAAACTCTGGATTCACCAAGCCCTTCCTCCATTTCTTATTGTATTAATGTGGCTGGTCATGGGCATCAGTATACTAAAGAAGTTGTCAGTAATGCAGGGGTGCCTTTGTTGAATTTTGTTTAGACCGTTGTTTGCCTTTGCACTGACTGTATGTGCACGTGTGTGCCTCTGTGCGTGCATGCATGTGCACACACATGGATGTTTATTTTTCTGAGCCATGAGGCCCGCTGCTGAAAACAATAAGAGAGGACCTACATTGTACTATGCCTTGTTAGATGTTATGGGAGGTAAAGATGGGTAACACAGCCTCTTCCCTCAGAGGTCCCCATAGGGTAATTATGGAGGACAGATCTATCAGAGATATAAAAACATAAATCAGTACAATGTTACAGGACGCCCTTGGGATGGTAGACAAAATGGCATTAAAAATACTCCACGGTCTTGCATTTTAAAATCATCTTATTGAGGTATCAATTTATAGACAATAAAATGCACACATTTAAATTGTCTACCCTCATATTTTTTTCCACCCCCTGCCTCATCCTGGTTCAAAAACAAGCTGTTCATAATAAAGTCTCTCCCAAGGGTGTCCTTGCCTTTCCAACTATTCAGTAGCTGGGGGGGCAAGGCTTTTGCCACTTTACTGTCTGGAATACCCTTTATCCCACTTTCTTAGCATGATTTGTGCCCCAACTCTTAGCTTCACACCTGGCAGTTTACTGCTCCGCTGTGCTCTCAGATGCTTTTGTATAACCCCATTTACCAAAAAAAGTGTCTGCAAAATATCCACTCCATTTAAACACTATCTTAACTTGACATTTGCCCCCTATTAGCAAACTGTTTCCTTTTTCCTACTTCATCCATTTTGTAAGTATTTTTTAATATCCATAATATGTGTCAGGCTTAATGCCAGATCCTGGGATAGGTAAAGCTTAGGATAAGACTTTAGCTGTTTCTTCATGGGGTGAAATATGGTTGGGGTGATGGTCAGAAACAAGCTACATTGTGACCGATGTCATAGAGAGAAGTGCGAAGACCTGTGGGAGCAAGGAGTAGGAGCCATCAGTCATGTGGGGAAGAAGGAGTGCTTTGTGGAGGTTAAATCTAAAGGTTTAAAGTTCCCGGGATTTGCTGGACAGAGGACAGAAAGGCCAGAAGAGTATAGGAAGAGCATTATAAAAGCATGGTGTTCCGAAGTCAAGACATTCAAGGAATGCTGAGGCGTTGGTGTTCTTGGAAGATGCTTTCTTGCGTATGAGTCTATTTGTCAGTAAAAACACAAATATTCTCTTCTACAAGCCCTTTTTCTTCTACCTCTATTCAATCTTAAACTCCATTGACCACCATTATTATTTCCCTAAAAGGCTGGTAAATCAGGTACTCTCAACATGCTGAATAAATATTTTAGGGATTAAAAAAAATAAAGTTAAGCTTGTATAATATGAAGACAAAATCCTGAACTCTTGACATATCAGAGAATAAGATGTGATTATTTATAACCAGCCGGTCAGTAAGCCATCACCAAGCTTTTGAAAGCAACTTGCCTTTATACTAATGGTTCTGAAGAAAAGACAAATTCTGTTCGAAGAATAAGCCAGGACACTAAGCACACACACAGACACACACGCAAGGAGTGATGCTTTGTTTTCCAGAAACTCTATCACTTAATATTGCTTTCATTGCAGACAGTTTAGAAGGTCAGACATTTCTGAGAAGGCAGCTTATATTTCATCAGTTTTTTCTCAGTAGCTAAGTAGCATTCTGGAAGATCAGTCTTCAGAATGTCAGTGTGCTTAATGATAGGACAAACCACAAATGGATTGTCTAAAAGCTAAGTAAGACTGGCTTTACCTAACAAAATAGCAATAAAAGTTGATCTCCATTCATAACCTCTTCCGTTGTTTTCCTGGCTACCAAAAATAGCATGTAACTTTGTCCATGAATCTAGAAGGTAAGAAATATGCAAGTGGCCAAGGGGGTAGGTTCTCTTGTTTGGCTCTTTATGTGACTTCTCCTCCCCCCAACTGTCTCTTGACATTGGGCCTGCTGGGTTGGACCACCTCTTCCTCTCCTTTCAAGAAAAGTCTCCATTTTATAAAAGGATCTATATTTGATTTACTAATTCTGTTGATGTTTTCTGTGGTTCTTTGCTTTTCTGACTCCATTTCCTGCTATACCAGTAACAAGCACTAGCTTATGAATAAGAGATGAGCCACAGACTGTTTCATAGAAATGTCTTAGATGGGTTTGGGTTCATGGATGGCCACTCAAGAATAGAATCAGCTTGTGTGCAAGGTTTCTCTTGGCATTTTAAACTATCAGCTGCTGAGGCATTTATGTCTCACTGAGAAGTCGGGCATCACATATATACTTACTGTGTAGTCCATGTGCATGTAAGCAACTTCACTTAACTGTCTTCCAGACTAACCGATGTTTCCTGTTTCTCTGTAAAACATACCGAGTGATGCCATAGCACTTGCAGCTGGGAGGATACTCTTGCTAAGCTGGTGTACTTCTCTCACTGGTTGAGTTGTTCGCTTACCAGGAGTTATCTGTGTGTATTCCTCTACCTGTTCATGTCAGTTGCACTTGTTATTGTAATCTTGAAGTTTAATGAAATAGTGATTGATGAACTATGACTGTAAAATGAGACTTTTTCTGTGAAAAGTAAATAAAATGTTATGGAAAGATAAAGCTAAGTTGCTTGATGAAAATTCCTATCAAATTAGAGGTGGGCAAGAGAAGGATAAACTATTTGAAAACAGGATCAAACCTTTTATAAAGATTTTGCTAGATCACAGATTTCTCACTCCTAAATGTTTTTTTAAATTTTATTTTAATTGTTGTTCAAGTACAGTTTTCTGTCCTTTACTCCCATCCCAGCCCGCCCACCCATCCCTCCCTCCCTCCCTCCCTCCCATTTCCACCCCCCTAGTTTTTGTTCATGTGTCCTTTATATTTGTTCCTGTAAACCCTTCCCATTCTCCCCTGAAATTCCCTCCCTTATCCCCTCTGGTCAGTGTCAGCCTGTTCTCAATTTCAGTGTCTTTGGTTATATTTTGCTTGTTTGTTTGTTTTGTTGATTAGGTTCCTGTTAAAGGTGAGATCATATGGTATTTCACTGCCTGGCTTATTTTGCTTAGCATAATGCTTTCCAGTTTCATCCATGAATGTGGTTAATTTCTCACTATTCTGTAAAGAAGAAAGCAAAACTAGAAAACCTAGGTAATATACTTTGCATTGGCTTTTGTGTAGACTCTGAGAAAAAGTCCTTCTGTATATTATTTAAAAATGATTTCTAACTTTCGAAATTGATGAAATAACCCCAGTTATGCTGTCTCTTAGGCAAAACACTTGGGAAGCAACTGAAATAGAGACCCTCTCCCCCTTTTTATGGTGCAGCCATGCCAAGTGACTGTTAGAACTGCTGGGCTGGAACACTTCTCTTTCAGAGGAGAATGAATTTCTGGACCTGGTTGGGGATGGAGATGTGCAGACCCTTCAGCTATTGGGGAGCCCATCAAGGATAATTGAACCATGGAGAGTTAATGTTTTTGCTAAATCTGTTTTCCTGGTACCTAATATTCAGGGGCCTATCGGACACATTTTCCTACCTGTTGATAATAAATGTATCCTAAGTCCCTGGAATGAGGTGTGACTGGGAAGTAAAGAGAGAAATTTAACCAGTATACTAGAATTTACACATCCAAATGAGCTTTCTTTTTCAAAATAATGACAGTAGGAGGTTTAACAATTATTCCAAAGATGCTGTCTCTACTCAAAAATCATTTTTGGAACTCAGTTGAAATTGCTTTCAAAGGCAATTTATAAGCTTCATGGTAATTCCAGCTGAATTGTTCAGAGTCACACCTGATTTTAAACCAATGATAGGTTTACCCATCTTGATCTTCTCCCTTGGGTCCCTATATCTACCTACCTACTTATAAGTACCAAGGTTTTTCATGGCTAGGATATTAAAAAGCTTGCATTTCAGGTCTTAAAGACAGCCCCAAAGGGGAGTTTCAAAAAAGCTTTGAGCAATGGTGATATCACTGAAATAAACACAGTCTAATGAGGTGAATGCTTTGAAGAGGATAGTGTTCAGTTGAATGTATAAATTATTTGTTTAAAAAGTTGAATTAGTTATACCTGCTCTATAGCAGAATTCAGCAAACATTTTCCATATCTAGTCCATAGAGGACTAGATAGTAAACAGTTTAGTCTTTGTAGGTTATAGATCTCTGTCATAACTATTCATCTGTGCATGCAAAGTCACAGGCATGGCTCTGTTCCAATTTTTTTTTTTTTTTTACAAATATGGGCAGTGGGTTGAATTTGGCCCATGGGCCATAGTTGGTCAACCATTGCTCTAGACAGAGTCCCAAAAAACTGATGACCCTCAATAGTTCTGTCTCAATCTCATCCACTGAAAATAGAGATTGGAGTCATTGTTTCCATCTTAGAGGCAATAATCACCATTCTAAAGGGCAGCTACTTATATTAAAGGATGAAAAAATTTTAACCGTACTAACATAGAATTGCAATCCGATATTCTTAGTCATAGCCTAAGAAAGAAGTCTAAAGGGGACTTCTGTATTGGATCAACTACAAGTGCTCACTCTCACTGTATTATCTGACCACCACTGTTACTGCCCCAAAATGTGGCCATGCAAATGTCTGGAATGGCTATATCAGGGACTTACGGAAGATGTGAGGAAACGGGTCTTCCTGTTTTCCTAAATAATCCCTGAGTCCATTTCAACTGTCTAGTTGTCTCTCCTACTCTCCCTTGCTCTCTTTGTCTGTTCCCTTCCATTTCCCCCAATATCTTTCTTCTCCCTTCTTTTCATGTCTTTAAGATGTTACATAATTCACATAACATAAAATTCGCCCTACTAAAGTATACAGTTCAGTGGTTTTTAGTCTATTCACAGTTGTACAACCATCATTACAATTTTAGAACATTATCATCACCCCCAAAAGAGTTTACATTTAACCCTTTAGTAGCCAGTCCCCATCCTAGTGGGTGTGAAATAGTATCTCATTGTGGTTTTGACTTTTTTCCTTGATGTCTAACGATGTTGAACAGTTTTTATGTGCTTATTGACTATTTGAGTATCTTCTTTGGAGACATGTCTATTCAAAGCTTTTTTCCTTTTTAAAATTTGGTTTGTCTTCATTATTGAGTTGTAAAGGGTTTATATATGTTTTACAATTTTTCCCAATTGTGTAGGTCATCTTTATTTGCTTCTTAGTGTCCTCTGAAGCACAAAAGGTAATTTCAGTGAAGTCCAATTTATATTTTCTTTTGTTGCTTATGCTTTTAATTTTGTATCTGAGAAACCACTGCTTTAACCCCCAAGGTCATGAAGGTTCACATTTATATTTTGTTGCAAGAGTTTAATAGTCTTAGCTTTTACATTTAAATCTATGATCCATTTTGTTTATTTTGTATATGGTGTGAAATGGGGGGCCAAATTCATTGCTTGCATCTGGGCATCCAGTTGCTCAGTGCCATTTGTTAAAAAGACTATTCCCCATTGAAAGAGTTTGGGAAGGGTTTATTTCTGATTCTGGCTTCTCTTCTGTTGGTCTGTGTATATGTCCTTATGCCAGAACCATATTGCCTTGGTTATTGTAGCTGTGTAGTAAGTTCTGAAATCACAGAAATGTGAATCCTTCAAGTATGTTCTTTTTCAAGATTATTTTGGTTATTCTGGTTCCTTGAATTTCTATACATAGTTTAGTATCAGTTTATTGGTTTCATCAATAAAGACAGCTGAGATTATGATAGGGATTATATTTAATCTGTACATCAGTTTGGGGCATATTGCCAGTTTAACAGTATCAAGTTTTCGATTCATTAATATGGAATGTCTTTCCATTTATTTACATCTTCTTTAATTTCTTTTTTTAAAACTAAATTTATTGGGGTGATGTTGATTGATAGAAGTGTATAGGTTTCAAGCATACAGTTTTTTAGTGCGTCACATGTACATTGCATTATGTGCTCAGCATCCGGAGTCAGATCTCCTTTTGTCACCACACACCTGCCCTGCTCTACCCTTCTCTACTCCCCCACCCTACCTTTTCCTCTGGTACCCACCCTACTTTTTCAGTACTGTTTTGTAGTTTTCAGTGCACAAATTTTATACTCCCATTGTTTAATTTCGTTATACATTTTGTTTTTTTATGGTTTTATAAATGGAATCATTTTTTCAATTTCATTTTTGGATTGTTTATTGCTAATGTATAGAAATAGGATTGATTTGTTATATTGATTTCATATTCTGTAATCTTATTGAAGTCACTTATATATTTTGATATTTTAATGAATTCCTTAGAATTTTCTACACATGAGATCATATCATCTACAAACTAAAATTTTTTAAAGAATCTATTGTATGGGACTCGGTTGGACTCCTTTTTCGTTCCCTCCTGTGGCTGTTTCAGACTTTCATCACCAGAGTTGACTCCTTCCCAGCAGCTGTACCCTCTGCTCTCAGAAGACTGTCTTTTCCTAGGGTGATGAAAGGGGAAACCTCAAGGAATTTTTCATTAATAGGACCTTAACTGCAAGTCAAGGAGTGGCTGAAAAATTAAAATTTCATCTTTTGTAGCTGGTTTGTAAAAATGTCCAAGGTCAGAATAATAAACAAAGCTTTGAAAAATGAATTATTACTGCTTTTATTATTGCTAAGCTTTAAAAAATTTTTTTTGTGGGTTTTTTGTTTGTTTGTTCATAACCAGACAATGTGCTTGCTTAGGTTATGTACTTGCAGCAGGACCAGTGAGATCAGGACCATTAATTTGATCATGGTGTTAGCTAGTCTTATGAGTACCGTCATCTGTCATTAGATGGTGACGACGGGGTAAATTGAGCTGATGAGGCCTTGGGCACCAGTGGAATGGAACTCAGTGTGTCCCTTCTAACTGGAAGAGGATCAGTCATGTTCTCTTGGTCTGTGAAGGCCAGGCAGGGTGGGGACATATGGCCTGACACCTTGTGCATTGAATGACGCCAGTGAGTGCAGTGCACATAGATTAAATGCACAGTTGTGCTCTGTTGGTCCTGAGATAGGGTTAAATACATGTCAGAATTGGAAGCCTTTCAGGTTTGCTGGTGGAGAATTCAGAGATTTGAATATTCATTTATATTCATCAACTCATCTTAGATTCCCAGTGCTTGGGTTGGCTTCAGCCCACTCCTGCCATATCCTAGCGATTTTGTTTTGGGTTTTTTAGCAAGTGTTAAAGGAGGTTGTTAAAAATAGATTGGCACCTAATTGAGTGAGCTTTTTTTCATTTATGTAGCTAACATAATTTAAAAAGAAAATTAAAAATAAAAGAGCTTTTTTCTTTCTATATACAGAAATATGTCTGTTACTTTAATTTTGTATATTTTTGTCAGAAAATAAAGTATATGAATTTCTTCTGGATTGATATATTATTAAAGTGGATGGATTTTTAGAAAGGATTTGATCCAACCCCTAGATCAGCACACATACCATCCATATTGCAATGGGTTTTTAGGCCATTCTCCACTCCAGGACCCTAGTTCCTGGGACCCTCGTTTGTTTGAAAGGTACCTGTATCAATTTGGGACAGACTTCTTGTCCCAAATCTTCCTCTTTCTGTTGAACTGAAGTTAGCTCCCTTGCTGCCTCATTATATTCTCACTTTTGTTCTACTCTTGTCTTAAGGCTTTCTAGAGTAAATCTGATACTTTTGTACATAAAAATCCTTTTGTTATACAAAGATGCTTATCACATGTACACATAAATCTTCTCTCCTGCTTAAATAATCTGGAGAATATTTCTGATATATTTTCCAGATAATCCATTATCCTGACTGACAAACTGGCATGTACCTAGAGGAACTCAATGCCTCTCTTACAATGAATCACAAAGAATCACAAACAGATTTACAGGTGTAATATCATTGCAAAATGCAATAGAATTATCACCTCCCAAGTCAGGGTATGTGCAATGAACTGTAGTTAAGAGTGTAGACTTTGAATTCAAACAGGCTTGAGTTAAAATTCCAGGCCTGCCACTTGTTCGCTTGGTGGGGAAGTTACTTAATTGTACCTTAATTCCCTTACCCATGAAATAAAGATGATAAGCTCGGGAGCTCCTCTACGCTGTGGATTTCATGAGGGCAGGAACTGTATCTGTTTGCTTTGCTTAACTAAACCTGTTACCCAGTACTTAGAACAGTGTCTGTAGATGACAGTTTGTGCTCATTAAGCATCAGGTGAATGGATGAGTGAATAGATGCCTGTCACGTGGATTGAAAGCACTTAGCACTCTGCCGAGAACTCAGCAAGCATTCAGTCATTTTCAAAATGCTTTTTAAGCAACTGTCACACTTTATCTGATATTAAACCTCCATTCAGCTAAAAGTCCATGATCTTTCATTCATGAACTCTTTTAAATCATGTTTTCCCAACTTAATCTTTTTAACCTCAGTGCACTTCATTGTGTTTGGTGCTGGTTAACTTCGGCATTATGAATTCTATCCCTTCTGTTTCGTTGAACTCCTGCATCTTCACTGCGTCTCCCAAGTCTGTCCGTGGAAGCCGTTCCCCAGTCTTCCCTCTCTCCTCATTGGCAATACAGTGTTAAATAACCATGTAGAATTCAGCCATCATGGGAGTCACATTTTTAAAATTTCTGTCTAAAATTTCTGTCCACAGTTTTGATATCTGCCTTCCTAGCTCAGGTAAAAGGCTGTTAAGATGGGTTGGGTGTGCACGTTTGGGCTTTTGAACCTAACTACTGGTAACTTTTTCTTGGTTATGTGAATACTCACAGGGTTGCGTTCTGAGTAATTTCAACAGGCAAAGTCTAGCACTTTAAGGTGCAAACGCTAACAAAAACTATTCAGTAACTAAAAATGCATAATTATAGCTAATGTATGAGTGGCATTGCTGTGATTTCACGTAGTTGCAGCAATTTGAGTAGCTGTGTACCCTGAGTTTTCTTAAATTGAGGAATCCACAGCTTGCTTTTTCCAGTATAGAAATCAAATGATTTCATGCGAGTCCTATTTCTTTTTTTCTTTTCTTTATTTCTGAAAACGTTCTTCTGTAATTAAGATATCCCATTTCTGTATCCTTTCTATACAACCAAGAATGTTGATCAAGGTCTTGGATTATGTCATAGCAAAAGTGTGTTGCTTGGCAACAGAAGGAAAGATATAATGTTTTCAGATTTAAAAAAAATCATCCAGGGTTTTATTCATTTTTTTAATTAAAATTCTTTTTTTTTTTTTTTTTTTAGTGGAAAAATAGCCTAGAAGGAGAAGAAGGCAGACCATGTCATAAATATTTTTCTTCTATTTGTCTTCTGGGAAATGATTTAAGCAGGAATTGGTGTTTTCCCTTTGAGCCGTATAGCTGCTCTGGCTGGAACTTGGGCTCATAGTTTGAAGATTTGCCCATCTCCCCATTCATACATATGGAAGAATCTATTTTTTTTCTTTTCATTGTTTTCCTTCTAAAAAATTACAGCCCACACATCTTCTTTCTCCAGGATACCTTCCTGGAGTTAACCATACCCATTGTCTGACACATCAGGACCCACCCACCTTCTCGGTGTATTTTATTAGTTGTGTGTTTATGGTAACTGCGTATTAGTCTGACCTTTCTCTCCTGTCAGAGTTCAGGGGCCTTGAAGCCTTTTTCAGTGCCCCACCCCTGCCCGTGGGCTTGTTATGAGATTTGTTGATGGTTTGATTGCCCTTTTTTTCCACTTATGCTCACCTTGATTTCAAGAATTGCAAAATACTCAGTACTGTGGAACCCATGCTTTTTGCATAGTACTTATTCCTCTGTTGTGAGCTTTCCCTGTGACTTTCAGGGTAGATCTGTCCTGTTTCAGCATCCTGAAAATGCCTGCATTGTTGAGAGATTGAGATAATTTTTCTCAAGGACTTTGCACAAAATTGAGTTGAAGACCAGAGTTTCCCCATTGAGCATCAATTGAGACCTTTCTTTGCAAAGCCAGCCAGTTTAATATTACTTGTTGGCTTTGCTACTTACCAGCTCTGTGATCTGAACAAAATTTTTAACTTTTCTGCCCCTATTTCCTTATCTGTAAACTGAGGGTAATATTACCCATCTTATAAAGTTGCTCTCAGAATTAAATGAGACAACACATTACCTGGCGCAAAGGTAAAATATGTTTGCTTTTATTATTGATATTAAGTGGTTAAAGGCAGTAGCATAGTTCACCTATTATCTTTTCCCTCCTTTTAGTTCTTTAATTCCACTCTGTTTGATAATATTACAATTCAAAATCAAGTTGAGAGAAGCTTTTACCTATTTCCATTGGACTAATGTGTTTAAATGAGAAAACTGAATACCTGTGATGACAGAAGAGGCTTCTGAAAAAACCCAGATTTCTTCCTGTTTAGGGGTCTTGTTTTATGCAAAACCAAGCCAAGGACAGGATTTTCCTGCGGTAGTCTAGGGTTGCTGTGACACTGATACTTTTACCAGCAGAGTTAGGACCTGTCCCATCTATTTTCAAATTTCGGGTTTTTTGGGGGGGAAGTGGATGTATCTAAAATTTCACTTGTCATTTCATGTCCAGTGCTTTTATAATTCTTCCAGTTTTGATTTATTAGGAGCTTAATCCTACATGATCAAAGCAAAGATTTATGTCTGTGAATGTATATCTATATTTTATATCCATTTTATTTCCTCCTCCTGATTGGCTGAGTTTTTTGGATATGAGTAATGTTTTTGCTGGTTTTTAAGAAGACCTTAAAGAAGCATTTTTAAGGGCAAGATTATTAACATTGTAGCTAGTAATAGTGGCAAAAGCTATGGGTCCGTGAGTGCCAGTCATTTCAGACTTCAGGTCTGCAAAATTTGGTAAGACTTGGGTGCTGGTAACAACCCTGAAGCATAGAGAGGAGAGAAAAAGCTGAAGGAGAAGCAGAGGAGGGTGCGGGAAAGAGAAAAAGGAGCAGCACCTTTGCTAATATCGGATCTCCGATTTTTGCCGTGTGTGACCATCAGCTTCTTTTGTTTATCTGCATTTTTTAAAGCTAGAAGAACTATGCTGAGCAATAGCTACAGCCCAATCTGTAAGTCCAGATTTTTTCTAGGTCAAATATGAAGAGTGATCAATTTTTCAAAAACAATACATGGTACAAAGTAGGATTAAGGGCCTACCTACCTGCCTACACAATCTTTGTCTTTTTTCTGATGCAAAGATGAATCAGTCCCAACAAATGGGTTTTCACCTGGGAATCAATATGACTTTCACCTTGAGCTAGCTTTGCTTTAACAGCAAGACGCATCTGAATTTTGACTCTGAGATCACACTAGGAGAATTTTTGCCTTTTTTTGTCAGAATTTTGGTGAGGTTTATAAAGATGTTAACGTCATCAGTGAAATTATGCTTAAGTATTGCTGGGCCATTTAAAAAGTATTGTACAGGATCATTATCACAATCAGCTAGTGAAATTTAGCAAGGTATTTGGCAACATGGAACCCAGCATATTCAACATTCTACTTTCTGTAGCTCATGTTTAGTTTCATTTTCTGTATTTCAAACATTTTATTGAGGCTAGATAAAATTTTCAGAATTACTTAGACTGAACTAAACCCTTCTCTGCTTGCTTATGATATAAGTAGCTCATGACTGGTAATTTAGGAGCATAAATTCACTTTAAGAATAGATAGCTAGGGCAGATGATGTAATTCCTGGACACAGGCAGTAAAAGTATAGCAGTTGTTATACCACTCTCTACTCTCATAATTAGTAATTGAAAACACCATAGAAGAAGTAATGACTCATTCCTTTTTATAGGCAATCCCAGGAGTTCATGTTTTCTTTCCTGTTATCAGAAATGCTGCTACTGAACAGCAGAACCTCGATTATTTTCCAGTGGTTTGAAGTTAGGGGTTGGCGATGAGAGTTTCAGAGCATAAATGAAGACTCTTGCTCAGCTGTCGCATGGCCGGCGCCTTCTTGTCATTCAGTTCTCAGCTCATGTATTAATATTATTCTTCTGAAAGGGCAATGTTAATTACCCCCCACTCAATGTAGACAAGCTTCCCTGCATTTGACTCTTGTAATTTTTTTCAAAGCAATATCGCCCTTTGAAAGTTTCTTTATGTTTATTTTGACTTGTTTGTCTTCTTCAGTCTGCTATAATGTGAGCCCCAGGAGTAGAGGCACCTCGACTGCCACTCAGCACAGGGTTCTTGGCCCTAGCCATGGTGCTGGCCTTCTGAAAAGGACATAGGAGTACTTTGAGGGATGCTAGAAGAAATAAGGAGAACAAACTGTTTCTGGTTCATTCAGAGACTCCTTTTGTCATATATACGAGTATTTCTTTTGCTGCTGAACATCTGCCTAGGTGTTGAAGTGAGTTGCAAAGCATGATCTGGGCAAGCCCTGCTTATCTGTTTATTGTATCTCAGGATTTCTGTAAGAAATTCAGTAGACATGCCATATACAATCTGGTCTCTTTCTCTTATGTGAAAGGGCAACATGCCAACCAAAGTGAAGATTTAGGAGAAAAGGAGAGATTTAAAAAATTAGGTCTTGAACACTACTTTGTCTTTTTCAACCTCTGACTCTGTAGGATCTGATGGTGGGGTACCCCAACTGCTCATTCAGTTAGCACAACACAAGAGTCTTTGCTGGCAGAATTTGGAAAAAATAACATCTCACCTTGCTAAAACACCATAAACTAAAAACAATCTTCCCAGCCTGAGATGGGTGGAGAAGCAAGTTAGGTAACAGGATAAGATATCTGAGCTCCTTGGCTCCTGCCTGGCCCCTCAGTCTACCATGTCTCTTGGAGAAGTCATTGAAACAGCTGGAGTCAGTCTGACTGCTGCTTGTAATTCAACCTGTTGTTCTTTCTGAATCTGAATGACTCCATTTTAGGAAAAAGAAACATATTCTAAAGGAAAAGAGCTTCAGTGCTCCTGAATAACTGGGGTTGTCTTGGACACATGATTCTTGGTGTCAGTTGGGTGAAAGAAGTTAGCCTTGGGCGGTGTATTGTCACTGGAAACCAAGGCTTCTTTGTGGGTGCCTAGGACCTAAGGGACTTTGTGGCTTTGGAGAAGTCTGTCATGTAACCCCCCATAGCTGATGCATCTGTGTTGGTGCGCATTACTTTGGTCTGGGACAGAGGTTCTTTGCTTCATCAGAGATATTTAATCACGGTCTCCACTTCCTCACTTCACATTCTTGTCTTACCCCACCCAGCAGTTACTCTGTTTCCCTGACTTCACGGCAAGGGTCCTTTAGGGTCCCCAGTCACATCCATGCTGGTGATTCCAGAGGGCACTGCTCTGTGACCACACAGCAGCAGTGGCCAGCGGTGTCTGTGTTCTCCTTTCAATGTGTTACCTCCTGGATTTTCTGACATCATGTTCCCCTCGCCTACCTCTTTGGCTGTTCTTTCTCCTAGACTTGGTCTCACTCCTCTGTGTGACCTCTCAGTGTTTGAGGGCCCGTGGGTATCCTCTGTTCCTCCTCTGTCTTTTGGTCCCAAGACTTTAAATGATAACTTAATACAGATGATTCCCAAATCTGTACTATTGCCTTGTCTTCTCTACAAGATTTCATACTCTAATATCTAAATACGTATTCGGCACTATCACTAGAATGTCTAACTGGTATCTGATGCTTGCCCCAAACTGGATTTTCCCCCATACCTGCTTCTCTCATGGAATTGCTGATCTTAGAAAAGGATGCCAGTTGCTAAGCCAAACATCTACTGTTTGCCTTTGATTTCTTGTATTTCTTCACCTTCCACATCCAGTCCATTGACTCTGACTTTATATTTGTCTGTCTATCTATCTATCTATATAGATATAAAACATATATATGAGAAATATATATAGAGAGACATGTATGAATATATAAGGATACACATATGTGTTAGCTGTCTGTTTCCCCCACAGAATGTTGTTGAGTGCTCTATCCCCTGCCTGTCTACAGTGTGCCCCGCACATCATGAGAGCTAAAGTGTTTGTTGAATGAATGAAAACATGATTAGATGCAAAGGTGTCTGTGATTATGAAACATATTAAAAATGATGGATGTCAGCAAAACTGTTGATTCATGGTTCAGGATTTGCCTTGTGCCATCGCATGAACAATGCCTTTTGTGTTGTTCAGATTTGACATCCCAGAAATGTGCATGTGAAAGAAGGACTTGCATGTGAGCTAGGTAGGCAAGACCAAAAACACACCAGCCAGTCTAGTTCCTGGTAAATCTAGGCCGCTGATTGGTTGCTGTGGAATGTGGTGCTCTCCTGGACAGGCGAAGAAACAGGCTCTTACTGGTGAAATCACTTGGCCAATTGCATAGCTGAGGACTGAGGCACCAAGATGGGAACCCCATCTTTCTGATTACAGGGTCTGTTCTGTAACAAGTTGCCTACACAGCTTTCTTGTCTCATGCTTTGAAAAACAGCAGAGGGGATTCATGCTCAACATTTGTGTTGAGGAATCCTGGCACTCTAAAGCAGGAGTCAGCCAACGTTTTCTGTAAAAAAAGCTAGATGGTAAATATTTAGGCTGGGTTTCTGGGCCAAAAGGTCTCTGTCATAACTACTCAACTCTGCTGCCAGAGTGCCAAAGAGACCATAGGCAGTATGTGGAGAAAAGGGTCTGACTGTGTTCCAGTAAAGCTTTACGGACACTGAAACATGAATTGTATATAATTCTCACATCACGATATATGTTTAAAAAACTTTTTTAACCATTTAAGAATGTAAAGCTCATCCTTAGCTGTGGGCTGTGCAAAAAGAGGCAGCAGGCTGGGTTTAGCCCAGGTTTAACCACAGTTTGCTGGTCCCTGCTCTCAGGGCTGCTGTTGGAGTTCTCATGTGCTGTGTTTGGGTGTCTGAGGATGGCTTTTGTGACTGAGGCCGCAATTACAGCTCCTGTAACCTCCTTGAGAAAAGGCCTTCGTGATGTGTTTCTTACTACGTTCTTTTACAGATGCTTGCTTCCGTTGATCCCATTTTGTTGAGTGACGGTTTGCAGTGCATATGGAAAAAAGATCCTGCCTACCTTTTAGGTTAAAAAAATAGGAAAAATCATCTGATGGGTAATCAAATTGGTAATGCACCATGAGCTGAGCTGTTTTTCAAGTATTTTCAAACTTCTAAACTGAGATTTGGAAGGATAAAATTTACAGTAAAGGGTCAGTAACATGGTGCCTGAAAAATGGGTTCTCCAGTAAGACTTTAGTGAGGACATCTTTCATTTCATGATAATACTCATCAGCATTTAAAACAGAAATATCTGTCCGGATAGTGAAATGTTCGTTCCCCAAATTCGTTCTTTCTAGCTTAACCCTATTAAAATGAGCAAGTCTAGCTCTCGCTTGTTTGTACAAGTTTTTTTTTTTTGTGTGTGTGGTTAGGAAACTCCTTTTCTCTGTGAATGAGAATAGCATGCATATAAATGATGAATCACCGCTTTCCCCTGGGAATCTTCTCCTTTTCCTTATTCTCTCTCCTGACCATCATCTCAATCTATGGGCTGTCGGGGGTTCAGTATAGTGTTAGCTTTGTTTCTTCATTTCACTGAGCATTTTGGAGGGCAAGGTCTTCCTTTTGTCTTCGTGGTCCCAGCAGCTCTCAGCATAGCATCTTGTCCTTAGTGGGGCCTCAATAAATGGCTGTTGAGTTGAACCTGGGCTCACTCTGAGTTTGCTTAGCCTTTTATTTCTAGCTACTGGTCTGATCACTTAAAAATGCCTTGGCTACAGGTATTTTTATGATATTGAAAAAATTAAACCTCCATGGATTTTCATTTTTTTCCTCTCATATTTCATGCTTATTTATATCTGGGTTCATCTTGTAACTCCTCAGTCTGTTCATATTAGTCATTAATTATTTATCATTTACCTTTTCCTCCTCTCTGGGTTTTCATTTCCCCTTCAAATATGCATGTTCTCCAGAGCCAGCTTAGACCTTTCTTAAAGATATTCAGAATCAATATAATCTTCCTAACCCCTTGATTACATATTCATCTTCCTTCACTGAGTGTTTACACATCCTTTTCTTGTTCTCTCGTCCTGCCTGTTTGCAGACTTAGGGAAGACACCATGTTTTAATTATTTGAATAGTAATTACCACGTTATGAAAGGTTGAACAATTTTTATCATCTCTGCTGATAAAAATACCTTAGTGCATGTTCCTGTATACCTATAAGCCTGATCATAAATGAATTGATTTCAGGTTGTGAGAAAACAGTTTACTAACTACTGAAATAAATCAAAACAGATGTAAGGTTTGGGGATCATTAATTTCCATTAAAACTCCATGGAGACCTATGAACAAGCTAAAAATACCTTCAGTGAATGTTATGAAATGCTGTCTTCTAGGGTGTGCAATATGATCAGGGAAAAGTATGAAGCTAAGTACTAATTTATTACTCCTCATCTGCAAGCTTGTCTAAATGGAAATGTGGATAATCTCATTACCTAGAATAGTTAAAGTGTAGGCACAGGAAGTTTTATGCATAAATTCCACCTCCCCTTAATTTCTTGTCAACTTCCACTTACTATAATACCAACCAACTAGAGCCTTGATTAAATAACCATCATTAGATGTACTTTGAAAAATAGTATAGGAGGCTTACTTTAATATTGGATTTTACACATTCATAGAAAAGGTAGATTAGGGAAAAGACAAAACCAATCAATGTGAGAAGCAGGATGTATAAGACACAAAAAGAGATTAGGATTCTTTTCTCTAAGTTACTGTTCACCAGTAAGACACTCCTTGAGCAGCTATGTTGTGCACTGAATGCCACACACAGGCACTGATGGCATGATGTTCAGTTTCTTGAAAAAATGGACTGTCCAGCAGAACACAGAGAGGTGACAAAACCAAGAGGAAGTTTCATAAAGGTGGAACAAAAAATATCTACGATATATAAGAGAAGATATTAGTTCTGGCTAAGAGGCACAAGAAGACCGTGTGGAGAAGGTGCATTTGAGATCAGCTTTAAAAAGGGAGCGCATGGGAAATAAGAGAGCCTGTCTGTCAGAGGGGCGGCTATAAGGAAGAACTGACGGGGAAGAACTAAAAGGCATGAATAGGAAACAGAAGTTCCGTTTGGTTGGGGTTCAAAGAATGATGCTGAAAATACAGATCTGGTGAAATACGGAGTTTGAATAATATTGGGGACAATAACAATAATAACAGAATAATAAGGCATCATGTATGCATTGGAAATAACGAAGAAAGCGTCCTTGGGCTGTACCTGGCCCTGAGTATGCACCCCAAGTTAGTCTGACTGGTACTAGGGGCTTCAGGACACTGTTCACAGTCTGTGGTTGAGCAGAGAAGTGATGTAATCGTATGTTAGATAGAATGGTGTGTGGGAGACGTGGGGAAGCTGGGAGACCAGGGGAGATAACGAGGTGTGATCCGAGTCTGACTTCTGTAATCATGTGTGGGTTCGGCCTCTTCCTTGAGTTGGAAGCGAGGCTCAGATGATCGCGAGGGAGGAGGTGAGAAGGCTTACTGTACAAGAAAGAGGAAGAGCAGCTCATGGAGGGTGGAGGAGGTGTGAGACCTCACACTTCCTGACCTTTTATGAGAAAGTTATTTTCATTTATTGACTCTCCCCCACATTTTACACATTCCATTTCAGAGTCTAAAAATGGCCTGTGCAGTGTCAGGACAAGGGGCGGAGACTCAGGGCTGGTAAGATGAAATAAGCACTCTGCTCACCTAGTGGTGGGATGAAAAGAACCCAGGTCTCCCAAATGAGTCCTTTTCTCTGTTTAAATGGCTGCTTCAGAATTTCGGCATCACATTTATGCACATTCATTCATTAGGGTTTTTGTGTCCACATCATTTTTATTCCTGTTTTCATGCCTGAAAGTGTGAAAGATGTAGTTACCCAAAAGGTGCTAGATTGTCTTTCAGGGACCTCACATGTAGAGCTTCTACCTTGAAAGAATGTTGATACTATCATATTTTTCTCTGTCTTGTCCAGATTTTCTATTTGCATGGATCATCAATTTTTTTTTCAGTTGTTTGCTAATCCATGCAAAATGCTGCTTTGATGCAAAGGGACATTTCTAAATGGTGCTTATTTCAGCATTTCTGTTATATTGGCTTTTTCACTGGAGGTAGACCTGGAATCTGATTCTCAGACTGATAGGGCTCAGACCTTGTCGGTGTGGAGAACTGCTCCCTCAGACGTGGCTGTGTGCTTTGCCAAAGCTGGATGTCCTCTGCAGATTCCTGGCATGGCTTAGAGAGTACGCATAATCTACAGTGAATTCTTCAAGCTTATTCTTGTTACAGTTATAATTCAAATAACAGGCAAGTCTAGCTCATCTGGCTGGGAAGGTTGTGTGCGGGAAGCAGAAAGCAGGTGGTCTGCAGGTGTTTCTGTCATGGTGTTGCTTTTGTGTAACATCATGGAGATTCAGCAGATTTGTACCTAAAGGAATTTGGTAGAAAAAAAATCCAGAGGAATCTTGATAAGCAATAATAATAATCACTAAATGCATATCGAGCACTTTGTTAAGCAGTTGACATGAACGTCTCATCTGTATTTTAAAGACAGGGAAACTGAGTTTGAGAAGTTAAGAAACTTAGTCCAAATCTACTCACCAGTATGCAGTGCAGCTAAGATTCCAACTCAAGTCTTCTCATTGATTTGTCAGAATTCCTCACTGTGATGTTTGACTTCCTATAACTTTTGAGTAATCATAAAGAAAAAAACAAATTTTGTCATGGTAGAATGCTTAATAAAGTGTCATTTCTTTGAACAAAAAGGATGTCGGTTAGGGCTCTATTGTGGGTGTTCTAACTGGGATTGGTGGCTTGTTCTTTTAGTGCCACATGCTGTGTTATGCACGACATATGTATCTTCTTTTGTGTCCTCATGTAAACTTAAAAATGTAGGGTGGTATCTCCACTTTAGAGTTGAAAGCTGAGGTTTGAAGAGGTAAAGTGACTTTTTCAAGTTCACCCACAGGCAGTTCTCGGCAGAGCGGGGCTTTGAACTCAGGTCTGCCTGTCAAATTCATCTCTATTCTTTCCACTGCACCATGCTGCCACGATGTAGCAGCTTCATGTAAAAGCAGCACTAAATATTCAACTTTTTCATTACAAATTTACAAACATAATGGATGATCTATTCTATTGTTAAAAATAAGGCTCATTAATTGTGGCTCATTTCTGGCCTAGCCTGGGAAGCCCGTATTTTGGTTTGTTGAACATTGTAAACCTAAATACATTTAAAATATATAAAAAAATCTTTGAAAATTATTTTGGGGCTTTGTCTGCATAAGACTGCTTGATTAACTACAGTGACCAAATTGTGCAATATGTTCACATGATCCGAGATTTGTTTTCCCCTCAGAGTTGATCATTTTTCTTATGCTAGACCACTTAATAAGGAACTGTGCAAGAGTGATAAACTTGTATAGAGTGAGCCCATGATTCAAAGTAGTACAAAACCAGCCCTTTACAGTGGAGCATTGGCCTATTTGGTAGGCATCGTGTACACATGTAACCTTGTTTGGCTCTGAAGTGGGTGCTTGCTTAAGGTTATTTAACTACTTTAATCTTGCTTTTTATTTTATGTTTTACCCATGAGGTGGAACATCATACTCAAATGGATCTTATCGAAGAGCAAAATGGATCATCCTTGTACTTAAGAATTTTCTTGGCAGCTGAAAATGCAAAGAACTTTGAAGACAGACAGGTTTCCTCCACCAAGTGCACTGAAATTTAAAATGTTGAAGAGAGAAGAGGGTGCTTTTTGAGGTTCCCTTTTTAACTGTCTTTTTATTGAGCCAGGTGTCAAGGTTACTATATGACCATGGAGTGTGCACAGACAGCCAGACAGTCTTGTTGGAGTCAGAAAAAGAGATAAATGTCCCCATCCTCAGGTGCATGTGATAGTATTTCTCAGTTTAAAAATGGGCAGCAGAGAGAAATCTCTGGGTGATGAAGCCCAAAGGAGAAATGGCATAAAGTGATAGGCTTATGAAGCCAGACTGACTAATGCCTTGTATTGGCTGACAAATTACTCTCCGTAGGTTTTATCTAGCTTGTTCCTGTTCCTGCTGCCAAATAACTTGGTAGGAAACTAGCTACATGTTGCTGGGAAGTAGCCAAGAGCATTTAATTTCAAATTACATGGTAGGTTAGTGTCCGGAGCTTTGAAAATCAGCTCTGAAGTACACCGAGGGACATACCTCACCTGAGGAATAAACAGAAAGCACTCATTTTTACGCTTAAGATGAAACAATAGTTTTGGTGTGATTTTTTTCCTTTATTATGGGTGTTCATCAACAGTGGTGACTTTGAGTCTTCAGACCAAGCTAAAGGTTATTCCCAGGTTTTGGACTTTGGAAAGGGCATGGTCTGGCTTCATTCAGCGAGCATACAGTCCTCATCATTCTGTGTCAGCTGTTGGCAAAGTGGTGTCATAATTTATTGGAGAATCCCCTTGGGAGGTTTCTGGAATCACACTTGTAAGAATCATCATAACCTGATCTTTTTATCAACTTGGCATTTAGTATATGTATTTCTGTTCCCTGGTAAGTTTTTAATAGAATTACTTATTTTTTTTATTTTTATTTTTTCAATTATTTTTACAATATTCTTTTTTTTAAAAAATTCTTTATTGATTATGCTATTACAGTTGGCCCATTTTCCCCCTTCACTCCCCACCACCCTGCCCATCCCCTCCCACCCTCATTCCCCCCTTTAGTTCATGTCCATGTGTAATAAGTTCTTTAGTGTCTACATGTCCCATACTATTCTTACCCTACCCCTGTCTATTTTCTACCTACTGTCTATGCTACTTATTCTCTATATCTTTTCCCCCTCCCTCCTCCTCCTACTTCCCTGTTGCTAACCCTCCATTTGATGACTTTTTTTTTTACTGTTCATATTTTTAATCTTCTTTTTCTTAGGTAAATCCCTTTAACATTTCATATAATAAGGGCTTGGTGATGATGAACTCCTTTAACTTGTCCTTGTCTAAGAAGCACTTTATCTGCCCTTCCTTTCTAAATGAAAGCTTTGCTGGATAGAGCAATCTGGGATGTAGGTCCTTGCCTTTCATGACTTGGAATACTTCTTGCCAGCCCCTTCTTGCCTGTAAGGTCTCTTTTGAGAAATCAGCTGACAGTCTGATGGGAACTCCTTTGTAGGTTACTGTCTCCTTGTCTCTTGCTGCTTCTAGGATTCTTTCCTTCATTTTTACCTTGGCTAATATAATTATGATGTGCCTTGGCGTGTTCCTCCTTGGGTCCAACCTCTTTGGGACTCTCTGAGCTTCCTGGACTTCCTGGAAGTCTATTTCCCTTGCCAGATTGGGGAAGTTTTCCTTTAATATCTGTTTAAATAAGTTCTCAATTTGTTGCTTTTCCTCTTCCCCTTCTGGTACCCCTATAATTCGGATGTTGGAACGTTT
>PVIA01006319.1:0-19843 GCA_004024845.1 Tonatia bakeri | reverse complement strand
ACTCACTATTATTTCCCTGTGCGTTTTTCTTCATTTCTCTTATCCTAGCCTGCATTTGTTCATCTAATTTATGTCCAAAGTCAACCAATTCTGTGAACTTCCTGATCACCAGTGCTTTGAACTGTGCATCTGATAATTCAGCTATCTCTTGGTCACTTAAAAAAATTGGTTCTGGTGCTTTCAAATCTGTTTGAGCCATCTTTTTTATTTTCCTTTGGTTCGTTTGCAGCTGTTTTTCGTAAGGGCAGCGGAGCCTTAGGTGTTCACCAGGGCGGGGCACCCCAGTCACTGGGTTGTGACATTGTACGTGGGGGCAGGGTCTGAGAGGGAACAATGGCATCTGCTCCACTCTTTCTAGGACTTCCATCCCCTATACTGCCTCCCACAAGTAAATTGGGCCCTTCCTGTGCTGGCTCCCGGGCGGTGGTCTGGTGCAATTTCTCGGACTCTGTGGGCTTCCCCAAGAATTCTCCTGTGAGGCTGAGAGAGTCTCCCTGCCTCAGCTCCCAGACGGGGCTCTTAAGCTTTGAAATCCGGTGGCGCTGCCCATTTTCGCTTAGTTTGCATGCGAATGTGTGGCTGTGGACAGCCAGCTGCCTTGCGCCCCTCACTGGGGCTGCTAGTTGCCTCCGGAGCCCTGGGTCCGCCACCGGTCCATCCGCTGCCGTCTACGCCCTGTGCGCCCGCGCCTGCCAGCCAGCGTTTCTTCCCGCCGGGACCCCTTGACCCCTGTCTGCAGGCCTCCGACTCCGCTGCTCCTTACCGGTCTGGATGTACTGGAGCCCGACTTCTGTTCAGTTAATTTCTCTCTGTTCTGGTTGTTTCTTGTTTCTCAATTTTTGTTGTCTTTAGTTTTGGTTGCGCGAGGAGGCACAATGCGACTGCCTATGCCTCCATCTTGGCCAGAACCGCATTACTTATTTTTTTTACTGAAATTTGCATATTCTTAAAGTCTGCATACCAATAAAGTTCAAATTAAAAAAACTTGATACAGAATTTACATACCATAAAATTCATTCTTTTAAAATGTATTATTTGATAGTTTTAAGTAAATTTATAAAATTGTACATCAACACTGCCTAGTCTCAGAACATTTTCATCACTTCTGAAAGAAACACCATACCCATCAGCAGTTTCTCCCCATTTCCTCCTGTTACAGTCTCCAGTGACCACCCCTTCACTTGGTCTCTATGAATTTGCCTGTTCTGTATATTTTATACAAATGGAATCATATGTGACATTTTGTGTCTGCTTCTTTTACTGTATAATGTTTTCAAGGTTCATTCATGTTGTAGCATGTGTCAGCACTTCAGTCCTTCTTCACAGCTGAATAATAGTTCTTTGTGTGAATGTACCACATTTTCTTTACACATTCATCAACCGATGGACATTTGTGTTGTTTCCATTTTTTTTGGATTAGGAATAATGCCATTGTGAATATTTGTACAAGTGTTTGTGCAGACATAATGTTTTGTATTCTCTTGGGAGTGGAGTTACTGCACCATATGGCGACTCTGTGTTTAACTTTTGAAGAACTGCCAGACTGTTCTCCAAAGTGGCTGCACCGTTTTACATCCCCGCTAACAGTGTGTGGGTGTTCCAATTTCTCCACATCCTTGCTAGCACTTACTATTGCTTGTCTTCTGGATCACTGCCAGCCTAGTAGGTGTAAATCATACCTCTGACAGTTTTGATTTGCATTTCTCTAATGACTAATAAAACATCTTTTCATATCTCATTAATTTGGATATATTTGGATAAATTTCTGTTGAAACCTGTTGCCAATTTTTTATTCGGTTGTCTTTATTGTTTGAGTTGTGTTCTTTACATAATTTAGATACAAATTGCTTATCAGATAAACCTGGTTTGCAAATACTTTTTCTCATTTTATAGGTTGTCTTTTCCCTTTCTTGAGAGTGTCCTTTGAAGCAGAACATAATTTTACTTTTGATGAAATCAAATTAATTTTTTTATTTTACTTTGATTGCTTGTGCTTTCGGTGTCATAGCCAAGAAATTATGGTCTAACCTGAAGTCATGCGGGTTTATGCCTGGTTTCTTCTTTGAGATTAGTAGCTCTGTCTGTCTTGCTTTCAGGCCTTTGATCCATTTTGAGTCAATATTTGTATGTGGTGTGAGGTAGAGTTTCAAACTTCAGTCTTTTGCATGTAGATACTTAGTTGTTCCTGTGCTCTTTGTCAGAAAGACGTTCTTTCTCCATTGAATTGTCTTAGACCCTGTTCTTTATTGAAAATAATTTGACCATAAATGTGAGAGTTTATTTCTGGACTCTTAGTTATATATATCTGTTCTTATGCCAGCACCACACGGTCTTGATTATTGCAGCTTCGTAGTAAGTCTTAAAGTTGGTAAGTGCAACTCTCAGTTTTTTTCAAGATTTTTTTGGTTATTTTGGGTCCCTTGAATTTATATATAAAAATAAATAAATATAGATATATTTTTCAATATTAACTTACTAATTTCTTCAAAAAAGCCACCTGGATTTTTAAAAGGGATTGGTTGAAACTGTAGGTTAGTTTATGAAGTCTTCTGATTGATGAACATGTGGTAACTTTCCATTTGTTGAAATAAATTAAAAAAAAAGACCTAAATAATATTTTGTATTTTTTCAGTATACATGTTTTGCAGTTATTTTGTTAAAATTAATCTTAAGTATTTTATTCTTGTGGTGCCTTTGTAAATGAAATTGTTTATGTAACTGTATTTTTGGGTTGTTCTTTGCTAGTGTGTGTAGAAATACAGTTGATTTTTGTATCCTGAAAACTTGCTGAATTTATTAGACCTAATAGTTTATTTCTGCATTCCTTGGGATTTTCAATATGCAAAAATCATGTTATCTGTCAAGAGAAATAATTTTACTTCTTTTTTTTCCAATCTGTATGCTTTCTATTTCCTTGCCCAGTTTCCCTCGCTAAAACCTTCAGTACAGTGTTGAGTGGCAGTAGTGAGAGTGGACATCTTTATTTTTCTCCTAATTTTAGATCGTAAATGTGTGACTTCAATGACTAAGTATAATGTTAGCTATGGATTTTTCATAGATGCCCTCCATCAATTTGAAGAAATTTCCTTTGATTTTTAGTTTGTGTTTTTATTATAGAAGGGTATTGGATTTTATAAAATGTGCCTTTGTTCTTTATTAATATGGTTCACTAACCTGATTTTTCAAATGTTGAATCAGCCTCATATTCCTGAAATTAATCCCACTTGGTCATGGTGTATAATCCTTTTTATATTTAAATTCAACTTGATGTTCAGGCTGTCTTGAAAGAAAAATGTTTTATACTGGGATGCATTCTATAATTTTTAAAATGACGTAGTGAACACTGGGCTGTGAGGAGTGATGATGGAGGTATGTGATGTAACTTGGCATTTGAAAGCAGGTCACAGCCTCAACATTGGGAAGCCATTGGAGGGTCATTGCTTCATTTGGTTTTAGACGTTCCAGGTCAGTTATAGGAAAGCCGGACTCCCCAAGCATAGAAAGAAACTGCTGTTACCCAGAAATGTTTCCCTATTGTATATGTTTCCTCTTTTAATCTACATTTACCTTTGAAATCTTGAGTGATGACACTTCGAGAAAGAAGGGAAGAAGCCTTTCGTTGTCGTTTAGAAACTTCTTAGAAAGACCAGTGTAAGTTATGAAGGAAGGAGAACAGGCAAGAGGAAGAGGGGACTCAGGACATGGTAGGAGAGTTTCTTAGATTTGAACATTGTGCTATCCAATGCATGGGTAGACTTCTTTCACTGAGACTTAAAAAAAACCCTAAGACTTGTTGGATTTATTTCTGTCATGTTCTCCGTTTTTGAAGGTTGTGGCTGTAAGACCTCTCATTTCTAACTTTATGGTTTTAAAATATATGTATTTTGAGAAAAACCTATTGGTTCCAGTCCAGGTCTTTTCCTGTGTTACGATCACTTCTCTGGGTGGGCACTGGGGTTCTCTTGACGTTGTATTGCATTGTATTGCAATGAGATATGTTGCTTGGGAAGAGTAACCATAACCCACTGGCATCCAGTGATAACAAGTATTGAGAAATTTAAAATTTATTTTAATACTTATCTGGAGATAGCAGACATAGAATATGAAAGGCATGTTTTTTGTTCCTGGAAGGAAGTGGAAGGGCATTTGGAAGACACGTTGCACTTCTGCACTCCTGCCTGATGTAGATCACACCTAGTACTAGTAAAACAGTGTTTCTCTACGATCTTAAACAGTTGGGAGTGTTGTCCTGCTTTTCTCCCCATTGAGAATATTTAGGCTTTTAATGCTGCAAACTCACAGAGAGAAATAGGGTCCTTGAAGCCACCTTGTTTAAAATTGAAGTGTTTTGTTTGAGTATCTCCAAACTGTTTCTTGTTTTGATGGCAACTGATAAGTGTCTCCTTTTGTGCTTTGATAAAAAAATTTGAAATGGAAAAGATTAGACCATTAAAATGTAAACAAAAAGATGTGGAGGTTATGAAGGACACTGCAGATAGGAGATGCATTTTCCTTTCTAATACAGTTTTGTAAAATACTGTTTAATTCTCTCCTTTGGATCACAGGAGAAAGGCATTGATGGAGTCAATAAGTGGAACATCTGGAGATACTGGAAATGGAACCAATGTTTGCTGATAACAGAAGCTAATTTAGAGAGGTGCAGGCCACATAGAGAGGAAAGAGAAAGTTCTTCAGAAACTTCCCACTTGTTCGCTGGGGAGCGGGGAGACCTGTCAGGTGTACTCAGGCTTTACCTCCTTGGCAGAAAATTACAGCGACTTTATCTTTTTCTCTCACTGGATCATTTCAGAGAGTGACAGGGGACATGAGTGATATTACTCAGTTGGCTGTTTCTAGATGTCTCAATTTCTGGAAGTCAGGATACATCACGGTGATAAATGCTTTTGCTCTCCAAATGTTCCACAGAAGCATTGGCTCTGGAGGGAGAATGCCTGCCACCTGGTGGGAAGGATGATGGATTTAGGGCGAGGAGCCTCTTCTGGGCCTGGCTGGCCCTGGAAGGGACCCCCTTGCTCAGGTCTCCAGCCTCAGTGACTTCTGTGTTGGGACAGCCCTGCCTCCTGACCAGGTGCTGGGATGAGCAGTGAACTCAGGAGAAGCACTTGCTTGTTGGACCAATATGACTTGCCCTCAGGAAAGTAGGGAGGCAGGTGACATAGGTCCTTGGTGCTGTAGGGGAGGAAAATTTTTCTTTAACCCTTCTATGTTCCTTTTGATGGGTCTAAAAGTTAAATTGACATGAGATCAACAAGAAAAAAACAATAAAATTTAATATCATATATATGGGGACCCCAAATATACAAGGCTCACAAAAGGACCAGGCAGTTTTATACATTTTAGACAAAGAAACAATTATTTGTGATTCGACAAAAAAAAAAGGGGGGGTTTACTTGGGATTACAGCTTAATGAAGAAGTTTGTTGATAGAGCTTTTCCTGACTTGAATTCTCCAAATGCAGCAATAAGGATGCTTTCTGTCCTCCTGGAATAGGGAGGATACCTTCACATGGGAGACTTATTTCCTGCTTTCTCTGGAACAGAGGGGAATCAGAGTGTTCTTTTTGCATCAGCTGTTTCTCAAGTAACTTACTTAAAATAATCAATGCAGCAAGCATGTTTGGGGGCAGCATGCCCAGAGCCCCATCAGTACCTGCCCCCTCCCTTCCAGTACCCGCTTCTCTGCCTTGTGGCCAGCCTGTCTCTCAAGGCCTCAGTTTCCACTTAGAAGCTCTGGCACCCCAAGGCCCCCGCTGTGGTGATCCAGCCAGGCCTGCCTCTCCAGGTCCACGTGGTGGTTGCGGTGGGGTGGATTCTTGCTTGGGGTGATAGGTGATCATCAATGCTGAATGTGTTATGTCTACCCTAGGTATTTCTTTTTTTTTTTTAAATAGACAATCTTTTAGAGCAATTTTATATTCACAGAAAAATTGAACAGAAAGTAGATACTTCCCATATACTTCCAAGGTGTTTCTGGTTTAATAAGTGGCTTCTAGTTGTGCAGAGCCTCATCACAAAGTGGGGATTCCAGGCACCAGGATCAGTCAGTGAGGGAAGAGCTAGAGAGTGATCATAAATAATAGCAATGGTAATAATAATAATAATGACATTTATCAAGTGCTTTTACATGCAGGGTCTGAGCTAAATGACATGTACATGACTTAACTGTCGTGACAACACTCTGAGGTGGATACCATTAGGATCCCCTTGGTGAGGAAACTTCAAAAGGGCAGATCACTAATCCAGGGTCATATAGATAATGACCAGCAAGTTCAAAATTCCTATCAAGGAGCTAGACTCCCAACCCCACACTCTTGGTTAGCAGCCCTCCTGAACATCGTATCAGGTGAGTGGTGGTATTACTCAGGGCCCCATAAGAACAGGTGGGACTTTTTGCAAAGCTCAGGGCAGGGGCTGTAACCAGTCAGAGGATTGACTTAGCAGCCCAAGGTGACACTGGAAGAAGGAGTCAGGAGAGTAAAAAGCAGGACCTCTCTCTCTTCCCTGTCAGTACCCTGCAGACGCTGCTCAGTGACCCAGCCCAGGGCGGCACCAGAGGCTGGGAGAACCCGCTGCTGTAGTCCGTGTAGATCAGACCTGCAGGAGCAAGGGGAAGAGGTGGCTCTCCCCATGGGTGCCAGGCCAACAGACATGACTTCTGCCTTAGGAAGAGGGATGCGTATACTGCCAAACTGCAGTGTGGCCGTGAGAGAACCCTTTTTCCGTTACTCCCATCTCGTGCCATGGCCTCTTGTTGGCCGAGCCCAAACTGATGTCACAGCCTTCTGGGGCACGGAACAGGGCAGACGGAGGAGGGCAGAGTGAACCTGAGTTTGGGGGCACTGGAAAAATCTTGCTTATGGTGTATTTGGGAATCTATTCCTGAAGAACGGGCTCAGAAGATACACTGTGGCAGCTTTGAGGTCACTGGGTCACTGGTCAGCAGCTGTATTTAGGTCACTTACCTTTTTTTTTTGTACAGTATCTTTCATTTGACCTTGTTACTTGTCAGTTTTCTCTGAGCCTTCTGGTGGAAGCCTGTATCAGCTTGCTTTGCTTTCTCAGTAAAAGCCAGCATGTTTGTAGAGGGCTGGTCTCCCTGCATCTGGCTGTCTGTGAGTTTGCAAATTTGTGACCTTGAGTGGCCCTGGCATGTAGTTACCCCTCTGAGTCTACACCTGGGAGTGCGGGCGTTTGTCCTTCAGATGCCCCTTCCTCTGATAAACTTTCTGAAGGTTCAGCATTTTCCTTGTCTCATTAAAATACAATTTTCAGTAACATTGCCAAGCCCAGCCATAGCTATATTCAAATGGCTTTATTGCCTCATTCTTTGCTTTGTCTCTGCCTTTGAGGATCTCGAGGTGGTAAATGCCTTCAGTGGGCCAGCAGCCACGAAGGCAGGGAGGGCTTTGTGGAGGAGATCTGTGTGTTCCCAGACTTTGCTTCTCTGCAGTGTGTGGTGAGGACTCTGTGGCTGCTGTGAGGGTGAGGTGATGGAAGGGCTTTGTGGGACAGTAGGAAACCTCTGGAAGCAAGTGTTAATTCACGTAAGGGCTTGATACTTGTTTGATTTTGGGGAAGCCCACTTAAACCTTAGTAAGATTTTAAGTTCGAATGCTCTTCTGAGCATCAGCATAGAAATATCCCTTGGACCCTGTTTTCTCATTGGCATAGAGACTGCAGTGGGTTTTTATAATTATTTCCCTGTACCCAGGCTGGTGTAGGTGCAACCTTTGGAAAATATTCTTAGTTTGAAGCTATTGGGTTGGCCAAAAAGTTCATTTGTTTTTTTCTGTAAGATGGATCTAGTAGTGCTTAGTTGTCTTTAAATTCACTTGAAACAATTTTATTAGATTGTATTGAGACAAGTGTCATAGCAGTGTGCATTAAAAAAATCAAAATTGGTGAATGTTTTGTGTAGCAGTTTTAATATTGAAGACTGAAGAAAATATACAACATTTTTGGCATATTATGATTTATTATCTTGCGCGGTAAAAATGCAACTGAAATGCAAACAAACATTCGTTCAGTGTGTGGAGAAGGTGCTGTGACTGATCGAACAAAGGGGGTTTGCAAAGTGTCGGGCTGGAGATTTCTCGCTGGACAGTGTTCCACCATCAGGCAGACCAGATGAAATTGAGACAAAATCAAATTGAGACATTAATTGAGAACAATCGACCTTATACCACGGAAGATAGCTGACATATATCAAAATATCCAAATTGATGAAGTTATTGGTGAAAATGAAAAATGTGTCTTATTTTATGGAAAAAAGCCATGTGGATTGTTTGACCAACCTGGTAGAAACAAAGGAAGCTTTCTGTTGGGGATGTAGTTGCAAAGGGCATCACGGTACATCTCTGGAATGAGATGATACAGAGCTGATCAGCAAAAAAGTAAAGACAAGCCCTCCCCGGCGTCTGGCCCAGCTCTGGCCTGGCAGTTGACATCGCAGCCCCCCTGCTCCAGAGGAGAGCAGAAGGGGTGGGGACTAAGTCAGGAAGGTAGGAGGGGCTGGAACAGGACATTCAGGCTGAGGACTGAGGATTCCCGGTCTTCTGAGAAGCAGTGAATATAGATGTAGAGATTTTTTTTCTTGGTTTTCAGAAGTAAATTATTAGGGAAAGATTATAATGTCATCAAATTTCTAATGTATGTTTCTTTTAAAAAGTCCAGAAAAATTGAAGCATTTTGTTAGTAACCAGTTAGGTCATCAACTGTTTGTCATTGCTAGAGATAGCCTACTGACCCAGTACAGGAATATTAGACATGTATTTGAAGGGTTTTAGATGCAGAGTCTCTTACTGCAAATGTTCCCGTGTAGCTAGCACCACATCAAGGAACAGACTGCCCAGTACCCAGAAGCACTGCCTCATGCCGGCCTCTACCCGCTCTAGTTCCTGCCTGCTGTCCTATTGAAGGATGAACTATGGTCGCAACTTCTAACACTGCCAGTGGGTTTGGAGGTGGGATCTGATACAAAGGTAGGGAAGGCTTCCTCGAGGAAGTGTTGTTTGAGTTGAAAGCTAAAGGATGAGCGGGACCGGCGTGAGGGTGAAAGCTGAGAGGAAATGTCTAGGTAAGGGGCTCTGCGACAGGAGAGAGCGGGGAGCACGTGAGGAGGCTGGACCATGCTGGGTCTCATGGACCATTGCATGGAGCCTTGTCTCATTCTGAAAGCAGTGGAGGTGGAGGGGGGGGGGTGACATGTGTTTCACAGAGATCACACGTGTTTCACAAAGAGATCACGCTGGATGAAGGGTAAAGAGTGGGTTGAAGAGGGGGCAGTGAATGAAGGAGACCAGTTAGGAGGGTTATATCTGAGTGAGGGAGGAGGGGGCCTGGTCAAGGGCGGTTGTGGCAATGCAGAGAAGTGAGTGGGTCTGCGCGATGCTTTGGAGCGAGCCCGACAGCACTTGTTGCTGGGTTGGCCGCGGAGGCCAGAAGGGGAAGCTGTCAAGGGCGACTTAGTTCCCTGACTTGGAGAGAGCGATGATGCCAGTTGCTGGGATCACTTGCCATGTCAATTATAATGGCTCCGCAGATTGTGTTTTGGGACAAAGTTGGCAGAATGAAGGACAAATGTGATTAGTTGTGTGCCTCTCCAAACAAATGTGGGCTGTGAAAGCTCTAAGTCACAGATTGATACATTTGGGCATTAAAAAATGTGCCACATTTACTCCTAACTTATTCCCTTCAACTCCATTCGAGGAGGAGATGCACACATGCGTACACACACCTAAACATATATACCCATGCACAGATACATGCACCTGCCAGTGTATCAGTGTGTCGTTTAGGTGTATTTCTCCTTTTAGCAGGCAGGAGTCAGCTGGAGGAGTTAGGTGTTCCAGTATTTGAATGAGGAAGGCTGTTGAATTTGATGAATATGAAAGGATTAATACCTTGCTCCTGTTCACAGCTCACAAAGCACCCTTGGTAAACTCAGAGGGGCCCCAGCAGTCCCTTTGGGGATGCTGTGCAGCTTTTATTGTATGTCTACTCTGGGGTATTAGGGGATGTCCAGTGGGCAGTTGGAACTACTGAACTGGAGCTTGCAGGAGAAGTGATGTTTGGAGATGGTGTTTTGAGAGCAGTACAAATTGGAGCGATAGGTAAAATGAAAGCAGAGAGAGATTGGCGCTACCTATCTGCACCTGGAGGTGGTGCTGGGAGCAGTGGCATCAAAGAAAAAATGTGTATCCTGCCTGGAAACAACTGCATAGAGGTGACCAGACATTTATGCCAATGTTTACTGTGTACAAGAGTGCCACAGTGATGAATTCCTTCATATAAGAAGCCAAGCATTGTACCAAGCAGTGTGTTAGACACTGGAGATACAAAGACGAGCGGCACCGACTCATTTCGAAAGTACTTACTAATTTCTTTGTGCTGTGCTGGGCGTTGGGTTTCAGTGAACTAAAACAGGCGTGGTGGGTGTCCCTGCTCTCGTGGAGCTCCCAGGCTGGTGGAAGAGGCATACATTAATTAATCAACCATAACAGTGATGTGTACTGTAAGGGAGGGATATACAATATTATGAGAACATATAAAAATAGGCATCGGAGCTACCTAGGGACATCAGAAGGGATCTTCCTGGGGATGTGGTAATTAAGGTGCAAGAAGAACGGTATTGCTGGGACCAGAGGGGTTGAGAGAAGCACTGCCCAACAGGACAGTCTGAGGGCATGCGAGAGAAAGCAAGCTAGGCTGCGCGTGAAGAACTCAGCATTACACCAGCTTGTTTCTTTCTTTGTTGAGGTAGCCTGGTGAAGTGATTCTGTCCTTCCCGGGTACTGAGGGACGCCGGCTGACGAGGCTGCCCCTTCTGGAGCGCTGCAGGTCACTGCAGCATGAGAAGAGAACATGTAGGGCTCTCATGCCTCGATTTTTCTCTATTCTCATCTAGAAGTAAAATAGTTCTGCTCATGGCCCGTTAGCCAGACTGAGTGCATGACCCCACCTAACTGCAAGGGACCAGAAGGTCTGGTTCTCTGTGATAATAATGTTCACCGTAGCAATGATTACAGTGTGTCAGAGGAGTAAAGCATATCAGTATCCTTGCCTTGGATGTCTCAGAATGACTTGGTGGCTGACAATGTGTGGGTGGTAAAGGGGTCAAGGAGAAAGAAGTGGCCTTTAGCATCTGGGTGAATGTACAATTAAGGTACCATTCACAAGGTTAAGTAACTGATAGAGAGGCTTTTATGGGGAGAGGAGAGGAGGCTGGTTGAAGGCATGTTTAGTCTGGGGTGTTAGGAGATGTCCGGCAGGCAGTTGGAAATATAGGACTAGAGCTTTCAGGAGAAGCCAGGTTTGGAGATGGTGTTTTGAAAGAAGTACAGATGGGAGTGATAGGTGAGACTGAAGCAGAGAGAAACGATGGTAGGAACTGTACACATCCATGTAGCTGGTACTGGGAGGAGAAACAGTCATCTAAAGAGACAGAAGAAGGTCAATGAAAGGAATGCACCTGGAGTTCCAGTGGCCTGGATAGGGAGCATTTCAGAAGGAAGTAGTGGCCAGCACTGTCAGATGCTCCGGGTGTTAAAGAACATGGAGCACTGAGACCAGGTCCTTGGGTCAGGGAATAGAGGAGATCATTGATCTAGGAAGGAGGAAGAAATGATGGAGTCTTGGGAAATTACTAAGGTTGTGGGTCAGGGTTTTGGGGGAAGGAGGGAGGGAAGGAGGGAGGGAGGGAGGGAGGGAAGGGGAGGGAGGGGGTGGGAGGGAGGGAGTAAATCCTGAATGTGATAGATGGAGAATGGGGATTGTGTGGAGAAAGAGAAAATGCACATACAAGAAGAATAGGTTCGGAGGAGACAAGAGCAGGCTGGATAAGAGTCAGCTGAGACTGAGTAGCCTCAGAAACAAGGAGTCGGTCAACACTTCCTTCTTGGAGATGAAGAGCAATAGATGGCAGGAGAATTTGAAAATATAGAGCAATGGTTGAGGTGATGGAAGGATTTATAGGAGGAGTGAAAAGATGTGCATAGCCTACAGAGAATCCAGATCCTTAAAGTTTTCCTATTCAGAGTCCTGAAATTCCAGTAAATTACACAGTAGGACTAAATATTCAGGTTAGCTCATAAAGATCGGAATTCAAATGTGTCTTGATTGGAAGTCACATACTGAGGGCCCTATAAAAGGCCTATTAGTGGGAAATTAAATACAATGGTAAATGTTGCATTTTGAATAATTGTGCGTTTATGGTTTTGCTGTTTCTGTGGGGACATAGAACCAGCCTGCTGGGTGGATGTGCCTACAGATCTTTTAAAACAGCATCAAGGTACCTGCAGGACCAAGTATGAGAATTAATTAATGAGAGTATCTTTCAGATGTCAGGCACCTGCTTATTATTGCTATTTATTAAGTGGGCACGATTGTCCTTGGTGGCCTATTGATCGCTGTAATCAGGTTAAAACCTGTCAGTCAGCCTAGCTGTGAATTGCCTAAAGAAAATTCAATTACAAAGTGGTTGACTAAAATAACTCATGCATAAGGAGGGAATGAATTATACCCATCAGAATTCATTTGCAGTATTAAATAAGGGTTTTTTTTTTTTTTTTTAAGAGGATTAGGTCTTTACTGCTCACTTTGAAAATTCAGAGTTGGGCAGGCCATTTCTATCCTGATTTAAGAGCCACACTGGTGACTTCTATATTGTTTGGCTGGAATGGCTTTCTTGCCAGTCCTGATAAATATAGACCTTCTGGCCCAGGGCCTAAGCTGTGTGAATGATGGCCACGCACATTTGGTAAGCTCCCTGTGACTTCAAAAGTTGCTACAAGAGTGAACATCTCTGCAGACTCATCTGAATAGCTTAAAAAAAAATCAGACACCAGTTTAAAAAAAAACAAAAAACAGGCACTTGTGTTGCTGGATGAATGCCACTTATTTTTCATTTTGTGCTCAAGACTTTTAAAAATAACTGCTAGTAATCTCAAACAGATTCAACATGTCAAAAACATTTGAGAAGGAAAAAGGAGAGTTTGCTCATGGGGGAACATTAGCTGAAGTCCACACAGTACCAGGCTTCCAATACCATCAATGCAGAATAACTCAAATCACCCATAACCTGAGAAGTTAACATATGATAGACTTTGGTTTGCTTGTATTCAATTTGCAGAACACTTAATGAAAACTTTCCATGGGCGAGGTGTTATGGTACATTCTAGAAGTATAAACTTAAATAAGGCTCAATTCTTAAAAGACCTTATAGTATATTGTCATAGATGTATATATAGGGAAGATGGTGAGAAGAGATACATAATAATAAAGAAACCCAGAATGTAACGGATGACAATACAAAAATGAGACCCAAAGTACTGCAGGAGTCCAGGATAAGAAGATAATGTTTTCAGTTAGGGGATTAGGAAAGTTTTTATGAAGGAGGTAGTATTTAAAGTGACCCGAAATCCTAAGGTGAGCCCATGTGATGGTGAGATAGTACCAGAGGGAGTGGGCGTGAGGGTACACGAAGGGCGGGCGCTGTGGCAGGAAAGGGCGAGTGCATGTAGTCATGCATTCCAGCTGAAACCAGGGGGCAGTAGGGGGAGTGAACTCACAGGAAGAGGCAACTGGTATTATGGTAGGTTTGGGTATAATTTGGAGACCCTGAGATTCCTGAATGAGGAATTGGTACTTTTCTGAGTGGAGGAGTAAGATAGATGTATTTAAGAAGTTTAGTGAGGTGTGTAGAAGACGGAGTAGAGAGGTACTGGAGGCAGGCAGATGCGTTAGGAAGCTAATGTGAGGCTCTAAATGAGAAAGACCTGAGCAAGGAGAGTTGCTTTCTGAATTGACATGAAGGAGAAGATACAAAAGATGCTGTAGATGTCACATTTTTGTATATGAGCTACGGATGGGGGGCAGGAATGGAAGGTGCTGATAAGATGCTGACATCCTTTCCATCAGAAGAAATAGGCAAGCCAGGGCCGTGACCGTCCTGAGCAGGCAGGGGATGTGCACCTGAGAGCTTCCTGGCCACTGGTGGGTGGAGGTGGGATCAGTTCTGCTCTGTACCCCTGTCTGATGTGGACATGGCGAATCCTGGCCCTTGAATGCATATGGAGCTGTAGCCTTTGCTCAATCCCCTCAGAGTTTGCAGACTCCTTCTGGGAATGTGCTTCAATTTCTCTATAGCTTTCCTCCGAACTTGGGATCCTGTGAACTTGTACCTGTATGACTGGCCCTCTGTCATCCTCCCACGTCTTCCTAGAGCCTATTTTCCAGGGTCTGGAAACCTAGCCATTGGTTGAAGTCCTGCCCTTAATGGGCTAAAACCCACGAAGCTTCTTTGTCCTTCTCGCCAAAATGAACCTCTTTAGATACTGATGATGGCACTGGTCAGATCTGGTTTCTCCTTGTCTTTTTGGACACGGAATGCTGAACTTCCCATTGCTCACCGAGGGGCCAGTTTGCTAGCTGGGTCATCCGCGCCAACCCCAAGTGGATCTGCTTCCTTACATATCTATGTTGCTGAGACCTTAATACTCTCTTGGCCAAACCCACTCAAATGTTCATATTGAGGTGGGGAATTTACGGAAGTGGGCTAGCAACCAAACCAGTATTTAAGACCAGAGAAGTATGATGTGAAGGAAACCAGAGGGTCAAAAGAACAGAAAGACTGATAGGAAGCAGAGAAATGTTAGTGTGAACATCAGCCTGCATTATGAAATTTGGAAAGATAGTATGGATCCTCCCTCCCCCCCAAAAAAAATTAGGTGAGAATAGACAGGGCAACAGACAAAAGAGGATCAGTAACTCATGCTGTTGCCAAAACACCACTCGGCCTCCTGCTGGAGAAGAGATTTGCTGGTGCGAACTTGGCTCTCCAAAGGATTCCATCTAGAATCTAGGGTCTGGGTGGGGCAGGGTTACAAAAGTAAAGGTAAATGCTGACATGGAATCACAAGAATCTTTCCTTTGATCAGTGTTCTTTTTTAAGAACATGTTTGCCACTGCCCATGATGTGAGAAGTCATGCTTGAAACAGAACTTCAGTGGAACCAATTGATTCAATCCTGGGCTGACACAGACACGATAAATTTGTCCCTTTTTTCTTGAGCTGCTCTGATGTGCCGTGGCTCTGCAGTTCAGCCTGATGAGCAGAACGGGACTGTGTCAGAAATCATGTTATGTTTATGACCCTGGTAGTCTCTTCACTAAGTGCTACTGCCTTTCGGGGTGAGGCTGCCTGGGGTCGGCCTAAACTCCACTAGCTCTGAAAGTATATGTACTACCTGTCCAAGTTATTACTGAGTCAAATGAAAAGGTCAATGGAACATATAAAAGAATGTCATTTAAAAAAACATTTCTAGTGATTCAATTTGTTGGTTAAATGTCTTCTTTAGTCTGAATAGTCTCAGTATTGTTATGCTAGGCATTTAACCTTTGATTATGGGTCCTGCCTCTCATACGTCTTCCTTTCACAAACACTAACATAATTTTTGAAATGTATGTTGGTGTAACAAAACCATCTCAGCCAAATTTAGTTTAGTTTTGTTGTTTGTTTATTTATTTATTTTTAGGAGACAAAACCCATCTGATTTAGTGATGAAGTTGACACAGCCCTGAATGGGCATCAGGATGGTGGATCTGCATCCTAGATTGGTCTTGTCTTGGGTGATCTGGGGAAATTTGCCAGGCCCCTTAGATACGGGATTTTCTCATCTCTTAAATGAAAAGAAGAAACCTCCTTCCTCAGGGAGATTGTGAAGAAAGCTGTGATAGCCCTTTGAACACTGTTGCACTGTGTAAACTTGTGGTGCTGTTCTTGGGCTGGAACGGAAACCTTAAGCCTCACACAGATAAATGAGGCAGCAAGACTGGGTGTTTGTAAGCTCAGGTATTTTCACCCCCTTGCCTTCCTCTGTGGATGGTGTGTGTGCATCCTACTGCATCCAAAGTGACTCCAGCACAGCCTTGCTACCATTTTGAACATTTATACATCAGTTAACCTAAGACTTGACTCATCTAAGCCAGATAGAAACTGTGCAAGCATTGCACGCCAGTGGGATCATGTTAGTTATGTGTATACCATCTATGTCTCATTTTAGTCCAATTTACCCAACCTTTACTGAGTGAGCATCAAATATGTGTAAGGTATGGTACATGGCATGGATCCTGTTCTCAAGGACTTCCCATATGGTTAAGTGAGAATCAGCTAGCTCTAAATTTGTTATTTGAAAAGTAGAGACAGAACTAGTGACTTGAGGCAACGTGGGTTGTAGGGAAATGGATTTTTGGAGCACTCTTCACATGCCCTCCTACGATGCTCTTTACTCCTGTTTTGTAGCTCTCACCTGCCCAGAGGCCCAACCCAAGCCATTCTGGCCCTTCTCCCCCTTTTAGCAGATACGCTCCTAGCTCCCCTGGCAACTAGGAAAGAGCTAATGAAATCAATTAACCATATTTACTATGTACTTAGTGAACATCTGTCATGTGATGCGTTACAGGGTTTTGAATCCAGTTTTACGCTAATAGTGAAATTTCATATGTCAGGACTAGGATTGTAGAGGAAATTTGAGAGGGTCAGAGGAGGCGTGGGCTAATCTTCTATAGCTGTGCAATTACCCCTCTTATATGTTAAACTGATTGTTTTCTTAAGTCTTTTTTTTTGGTTGTCATTATTGAACTTCACTGATTTATTCTAAATTTAGTGAGCTATGACCTATCCTTAAAGTCAGTGTAACTTTAGTTGTAATATTTTTGTCATCTTTCGAAAAATTCTCCTTTCCATTTTTTAAAATTCATTATTAAGATGTAATTAACATAAAATAATATTAGTTTCAGGTATACAACATAATTATTTGGTATGTGTACATATTGTTAAATATTCACCACAGTAAGTATAGTTAGTATCATAATGCATGGTTATAGAACTGTTTTTTTTTTGTGATGAGAAATTTTAAAATCTACTCTTAGCAACTTTCAAATATACAATCCAGTATAATTCACTGTAGTCACCATGCTGTACAGTGCATTCCTACGACTTGTTTTGTAATGGGAAGTTTGTACCATTTGACAACCAATCTGTTCTGTGTATCCATGAGCTTATTTCTTCTGTTTGTGTGTTTTTAGATTGCACCTATAAGTGAGATCATACGGTATTTCTCCTTCTCTGTCTAACTTATTAATGCCGTCAAAGTCCGTCTGTGTCTTCACAAAGGAGACAAGATTTCATTCTTTTTTATTTAAGTCTTGATTGAGGTTCAGATGACTGAAGGATGGGTTAGGCATTCCTAACTTAACATTCATTTTGGACTTTTAAGAAAATTTATGAGTAGGAATGTATCAGATTTTCTGGGGATTTATTTCAAACAATATTGTAAGGTTTGCTCATAGAGGCTTGTTTCACTTTTTTCTATACTTAATTGCTAGAAATCTCACTCTAATACAAAACTAGCTTTTACTCAGTTTCTTGGTTTTTAAGGGATTTTCTGCCTGAGAAGGCTAGGATGGGGCAATTAGGTGCTCCTGGATCAACTGCTGTAACTCACGTGCCCCAGGTAATCAAGTCCTTTCTTCACCTCACTGGGAGATGCTCGTCTCCAATGGTGGGGCCATCAATAAACAATCTACACTTTGCTAAGGGTTCATTAAGTTCTCTGTGGTGTCTGGTAACTTGTGCCAGTTGTTTGTGAGAGATGACGGCAGGTCAGACATGTTCTCAGTAAGGTTAAGGCAGGGCATTGCTGCCTCCTGCTCTCAGCGTTATGTTTTCTGATGGGGTCGTCACAGGCAAGCTCCAGGCACAGAGTCTGTCCTTATGATGCCAGCCCAACCGCTCACAAATAGGAAACCTAAGTACTAGAAAATTTAAGTACTCAGCCATGTGCCTCTCGGCAGGGCATTTGGTATGCCCACTTTTCCCCCAACTGGATGTTCCATGACTTTGGCAGAGTATGGCTACAGTTTCAGCTACATTGCTTGGAAATAAGAGGCGCCTCAGAACATTTCTTTTTCCAAACCACTTAAAGCATTGATTAACAAAGAGACCAGTGGGGACCAAATGAATACTTAGTTCAGAAAAGCACCAGAAATACTGCAAGCAGCACAAAGCAAGTGAAAGTACTTAATTAGAGTGTGTAAAACTTGGCCTTTCCTGGGCACTGACATTTGCAGAAGCGCGATGCAGTAGAATCCAGGGGCGCAGAGTTGCCAGGGAGAGCCTGGCACCCTCAGGATGGCTGAAATCTGCTGCAGAAGGGAAGCTGACATCCGGAGCTCTTTGTCTTGCACTCCCACACACATGCAAAAGAGAGCTTCCAGATAGTGTTAGTTTCTGTAAGTGCTAAAGCTTGATTAAGAAATACATTCTTTAAAACTTGAATAAATGTTTGGAGACAAGTAGAATAATTTACTTTTTTGGATGTTTTCCCCTTTGGGAAAACATTCTGTTTAATGGAATCAGAACAGGACTTGAAATTCACAGCGAGTTTCCCATTCCCTGCCTGGGCTCTGCCCGCCTTCTAAGTGAGAGGAGTGATGAGCGGAGGTAGCTCTCGACTCCATGGAGCTCTGGCCTGTGTTATCCCAAGTGTTCTCCTAAATTTGCACTCTAGCTGTGTACTGGGCTGGTCCTCGGATGTGCAATCTGAGTGTGAGGGTGTGTGTGTGTGTGTTCTTGAGAATGTGAGAGTCTGTGTTTGTGTGTATAGGAGGGATGTGTGTCAGGATGAGAGACACGTGGGCCATGTAGACACTTCAAACAATATTGTAAGCCTTCTTCCTGCAGTAGAGAGCATGGTTCTTGGGAACTGAGAAATTGATTCATTCTCCTTTTACAATGGGCAAACAGCACAACTTATGAGGGACTTCTTCTCAGCTCCTTTTCCTGATTTCTTTTCATCTGTCCCAACTTACAAACTAAAATATTGGACTGTCCAGGGCTTCCATACTTGCCCGTCTTTCCTTTTCTATTTCTGCTGCTTCTGTAGGTGATTTTATCCAATCTCACTGTGTCCGTACTGTCCTTTTATCATCTCTGCACTTTCACCTCCCTCCAGAACTCCAGAGTCTTTATCTAACTGCCTATTTAATATTTCATCTTGAATATCTAATAGATTTTGAAACTTAACATGTCCAAACCAAACATTTACTATTCCCTTTCCCCAAAAACCTGCTTCTCTGGCTGCCTGACCAGTCTTCATAAATAGTGAAGCCACCTTTTCTGTTTCCCGACCAGGAACCTAGGAGTTACCCTTGACTCACATCCTATCTTCCTTTGAAATTTCACATACAAACTACCAGTGAATCCTGTTGGCACTGCTTTCAAAACATCCAGAATCCATGCATCTTCCTACCTGCCCTACGAGCACTCTGGTATGAATTTCCATGCTTTCTCTCCTGAGTTACTGCATGGCTTCCAACCCCATCTCCCTGCATGTATTCTTGCTCCTGAGTATCCTTCACACAGCACATGGATGGTCCTATTAGTGTCACTCATCTGTTCCTCTGTTCACAACCCTCCTACTTGCTTCCCCTCTTAGAGTCCTAAAGCAGTAGTTCTTACAGGACTGAAAAGGCAGGCAGGCTGTGGTCTTCCCTCTGATCTCACCACCCAGCACATTTGAACTCTCTTTTACCCCTCTAGGCCGTCCTTGCATTCCGTCTCTTTAGTCACATCAAGTATGCTTTTGCCTCAGGGCCTTCGCATGTGCTGTTCCCTGTCTTTCATTTTTAGGTACTTCGCATGGTTTGGGCCCTAATTCAGATCCCTGGTGAAATGTCAGCTCTTTAAGGAGAACTTCCTGCGCTCACCTACACAAAATAACACAGTAACATCCTTCTGGTCCTAGGATTACCTCTGCCCTTTAC